>VYZQ01023206.1:0-15738 GCA_013400655.1 Mystacornis crossleyi | reverse complement strand
GGAAAAGTAAATGCTGCGGGCAGATGGGAGCTCCTGGGGCCGCTGGTGTTCCCGTCCCTGGGAGACGTTCCCACCACTAGCCCTGAAGCGAGAAGGCCGTGACTCGGCCCTCTGCAACCCAAATACCAAAACCTGTCGTAAATTCAGAGAATGGGCTTGTGGAATGACCCCGAGTGGCTTTTGGCGCGGAGAGAAAACATGCCTTGTAAACTGAGGGGGAATGAAAGCATGTCCCCCTGACTGAGGGCTGTTGCTGAATTTTGAGGCACATTCCTCAGCCTCCAGCACTTGGGGTTGGCACTGATGCCATCTTCCAGGTCTACACTGGAGATGCAGACCACAGAAAAAGAGAGAAAAAAAATAATTGTTCCTGACCTTTCTCCCCAAGAGCAGCTTCCTCCAGAACTAGCTCTTGTTAAAAAATTTATTTTCCAAAATAAAATTATTTGAGAATGTATTTTCCGTATTTTCCATTCTTTTTTATCCTAGGCATCCTGGCTTTTTTTTTTTTTTTAATTATTCCCTGTACTTTTTAGGTGAGTGTGCTGTACCAAGTAAAACCTCATGCCCTAAATAAGTTGATGGTATTCAGCTACTCCTCCTGGTCAATTCTAATTCTATTTCCTAGGATTTCTAATGAAGATGTAAAACAGTCATTGACTTTGGTGTTTTAGTTAAACAAAAAATTAAAAATTATTTGTCTTCTGTTATCCTAAAAATAAAATCAATCTCATGATCCTTTCTGCCTACACCATTAATGCATCAATCAATCAATTATTATTATTAATAATAATAATAATAATTTGAGTTAGAAGGGACCATGTAGCTCCAATCCCCTGCCATGGGCAGGGATAATATTTAACCTCTAACTGTATTTGTAATTTGGGGCTCCTAATTATGAATGCAGGACCCTTGAATTTTTATTTGAAATTAGGGATTTCTAATTATGAATTCAGGGACCTACAATCTTTAAGGAAAATCTGAGGAATTCCCAAAAAATAGAAATTTGAAGAATTTGCTTCACCACAAAGAACTGGAGAATTGGGATTTAAGGTTTTAATCAGTGCCACCAAGACAGACACGTGAGTGACTGGAAGGGGCAGGGCTGGACCAGAAAAAACAGGATCATCCTTTTAAAGGTGAATTCCATGTAAAAATGCTGTGCTCCTTAAATTAAGGAAAAACAAAGCACATTAGGTGCAATGCTGTCATGTCAGGAGGCTGAAAAAGGAAGCATGTGAAAATCATGAAGTGGGAAAAATCGTGGTTGCCCAGCCCATTACTGTGGTGTTAATTAAGATCCTTGGGCTGGGTGCCTTGGAGACACGTGGGAGAGAGTTCGCCTGACCTGAGGGGAACAAACTCTGCATCTATGGAGACTTGGGAGCGGGAAGCCAACCAAAACTTTAATCTCTGATTAAAAAGGAAAACAAAAACAAAGAAGGAAAATCAGTGGGTTTTCTTGAATGTGTTTACACATACACACACACAAACGCAATCGCTTCTTTTTAACTGCTATTGAAAACAGGATCCACGGGCAGAGCTGGGCCTTTTAGTAATAAATCCATGTACAGTAGCCCTGTAATCCACGATTTCACGCTCGGGGTAAAGGTGGGCCAGCACTACCATGAGTCACACGCAGCTTAAAATCCTGGGAGAGGCTACACGAGGGACAAACAGCAAAAGAAAAATTGCATTTAATTCGAAATTTGTTCTTGTGTCTCAAGCAGTCAGATTTCTCACATGTTATAAGTCAGGCACATAATTTAATGACTGTAGAACACACGGTCACCCTGACATTGAACTATTCAGACAGGATTTTTCCCTTTCCTCATTCTTGTAAATGTGACATCAAATTGGTTTGGTTCAGAAGTGGAAGAAGATTGTCTTTAAAAAATGGCATTTTGGCAAAGCTACTTTTGACGCTGTCATCTGATCTGAAGCCTCGGAAAATTAAAACTTTTGACCTTCTTTGAGTGGAGAACCTCAACTGTAAAGATCAGAAGTTCAACGCGAGGCTCCATATTTGAATATTTGCCCAATGCTCAGTGCAGTGAAACACCCAACTCCTTCTGCTGAGCTCAGCCTGAGCTGTCAGAGCCATCCCGAGCTGAAATCCCTTCCAGCCTCACCCACTGGGGATGCGTTTCCTTTGATCACCAGGGGTAAGTAATCCCGGTGTGTCAGTGCTACAATTAACCCACTGTGTCCAATTCCCAAATGACACAAATCTCTCCCAGCGCTGCTTTGGCAACTTCACCTCCAGCTCTTTCAGCTGTCAACTTAAAGCCTTGGTGCAATTGTGCAGTCAAGGAAAAAACCACAGAGAAATGAAGTTATTCCCTCCCAAAGCTTTTCCTGTGTTTTGTGCTTCCCACATAGGTGAATGGACACATATTTTTTATTGACCACTACTTCATCGCTGAGGAGCATTGGCCAAAAGCAGTCCAGGACACAGCAGGATTTATTTGATGTCCAGCAGATGACGGATATTTCCTCCCGGGGTGGGTTATTTATTTGTCTGGAGCTGCTGGCACGCAAGAGTTTCTGACTCTTACAGGTAATTTTGAAAAATGTGGCTTGCAAGAATATGAAAGAAAGGAACATAACAGAACTTGGTGAACACGCACGGCCCAGAGCAAAAGGGGCACCTCCAGCTTTCAAAATGCTCGTTGTGTCTTTGGTGGAGGAGCTTGAATGAAATCATTTATATGAACTGCCATATCTGGCTGACTCCACTGATCTCCATAATCAAACGCAAGAGATTTGGAGGGGAGAAGGGAAGGGGGGTGGGGGAAAGTGTGTATAATTAAAACCTTGTTCTAATCCTGCTTTGATGCTTTTGCCAGGACAGGTTGGACCAGTCAAAAGCCCCAAACATTTTAGGTAGGTTTTTGTTTTGCTTTTTGATTTGATTTTTTTTTTCATTCTGTCAGTGGCTGCAAAGCAGCAAAGAGGTTATTACCCTTATAAGGCATCAAGGTAAATATTTCGGATCCCCTGTGCCTTTCAGTCTCTCCCGACTCAGTTTATTTGTTCTTGTCAGTGGACAGTGAAGTTTTGTTTGTGGAAACCAGTCGGGGCAGAGAGTGACAGCAACGCGGCGCTGTGATTTATTTTCTGCCAGCCACCACTTCCCCCGAGCTGCTTCCCCAGCCGGCCCCCGGACTGGGATGGGGGACACTGCCAGCACCTCGGGGACACAGCTGTGGGGGGACCCCGCACAAAGCCCGGCCGTGCCAGGGCTTTTCCTCCTCTCTTTTTTCACCGCTGCCTCAGGGCCCTGCTGCTGACCAGTGCGAAGGAGTGACCACGCTTCACGTGGCCCCAGTGGTGCCAGGTTTGTCTGCAAGGGTTGTCCCTCGTGCTGGCGGCCCCTGGGATGGGGTCGTGGCAGGGAATGACCTCCAGCGGCACATCCAGCTGGGCAAGCCACCGCGGCACCGGGGCTGATGAAAATTCCGGGTGTGAACACAGCTCCAGCCGATCCCATCTCGCACCCGTGACACGAAGGGTGTGTAAAACTGCACAGGATCATTGAATCCTTCAGGCTGGAAAAGACCTAAAGGCATCGAGTCCGACCGTTCCCTCAGCACTGCCAAGCCCACCGCTGACCCACGGCCCTGAGTGCCACATCCACACGGCTTTAAAATCCCTCCAGGGATGGTGACTTCATCTCTTCCCTGGGCAGCCTGTTCCAATGCTTGATCACCCCTTCCATAAAGAATTCTTTCCTAATATCCAATCTAAACCTCCTCTGGCACAACTTGAGGCCATTTCCTCTTATCCTATCAAAAATGACATCCTCTTTTCCTTGAAAACAGGATTTCGTTATCCAAAACTCCGTTGCCAGCTGGAATCTCTTCATCTTGAAGGGACTGAGAGCAGTTGAGGCAGTGAAGGCTCGAAATGGCTCTTTGGGGTATTATTTTGGAGAATATGTACTGAAAGTCTGGAATGGGTGTTGAAAGTGGAGCAGATCCCTTTGCAAAAATTAGCTTTCCTTCGCAAAAGATTTTGTTTAAAATATAGGAGGTGTCTGATGGAACAGACTTAAGGAAATTGGTATGTTTAGCTTATTTAAAAAGATCAAACAGAGGCTTGATTACAACACATTAAGTATTTTCACCGAGGAGAAAATAGCATCTATTAAAGGTCCCTTTAATCTAGCCAAGAGAGGACAGCTGAGCTGTAATGGCTGGGAGAAAAAGCCAAATAAATGGAAATTGGAAATGAAGCATTTCATGTAATTCTGCTCCCTTTGTGGGGAAGAATAAGGGTGGATAACAGTGACAATAAACAACAGCCACAGCCAAGGGTGTGTGATGGAAGTGATCTCAGGGAAAGCCTTTCTGGGTGATGTGGTTTTTCAGGGCCAGGGATTGTGGGGAAAATCACGTCCTGGCCCTTCTTTCTTCATAAATTCCGTCTCCTTCCTTCATATTTTCTGATCTCCAGGAAGTGTGCTGGTCACTCCATGTTCTGCTTTGCCCGTTATCCCTTTATTAATTTATTTTTTTCAGTTCTTTCTTGGCATAAACAACAAAACCCACACCAGTAACATAGAAAGGAACTTAAGGTTCAACATTTTTCGATTGAAAAATACAAATGAATTATTCTCAACAGCACATTCTGAAGGCTGAAGTCTATAATTTATCCTGACATTTTAAGTGTACATCACTTGAATTGGTGCCAGCTTTCTAGAATGATTAGGTGACTAGAAAAAGGCAAATATTTTTTCATATGATTCCACTGAATTGGAGACTCTGCTGCTGAAAAGACTTCAATAATCCTGGCTGTATTTATTTCCTAAAGCCTCACTCATCATTGTCAAAGCGTTATCAGACATCCCCAGCTTTCTCTCCAGCCCAGAATCTAACTCCAATTATTTAAAAAAAGAAAAAAATCCCTTTCTGGAAATGAATCTTCTGCACAACTCTCTATTTTTCATGTAAGACTTAATCAGTTACTGAATGGAATGTATTTATTAAATGGAATGCATTTGCCGTGTAACTGTTGCGCTCCAGTGAAACTCCTCTTGTGTGCTTGAGGAAGCTGTGGCTCTGGAATTCAGGATGCTTTCTGGGAAGCTGGAAGCACCACAGTTCATGGAAACCTGCAGGAACACTGGAGTTTGGGGCACAGGATGCAAATTCACCATGGAGGATTGCATCAGAAGGAGTATCAGAGGGGCAGCAGCCCATTCTTGATTACTTCTCTTAATTGCAACTAGAAATGAAGAATTTGATTCCAAAACCATCACCTCCGTCTGGAAATCTCGAGGGAGATGGATCCATCTCGCTTGGCCCCACAGCAGCAGGGGAACTCAGTGCCTACAAAGGTTGCAGTAGGTTTGTGCTCTGCTTTACCCTTCCAGGATCTTGGCCTCTGTCATGTGCTCCTTTGGGAAAAACACCTAGAAAGAGCATTTTGTGCCGTGGGAGAAAGCAGTGGAAGAGAAGCCATCAAGGGAATCTCATCTTCAAGGCTGACACTTCAGGGAAGTGCCTTAGGCAGAGCCCAAACTCTCTTATTCTGCAAACTGTGTTTATTCAGTGATTTATAGAGGATAACTGTAGGACGATAAATCCACACCTTTCCCTGAGGCTTCTCGGAAGTCAAAGTTTTGTCCTTAACTCCAATGGGACTGATTTTTTTTCCCCTAAAATTATCCAAAGGAGAAGGGAAAGGAAAGGTTCAAAGCATCACAGTGTATTTGGGTCTTTGGGATTTTGGCTCTGAGTGAGGGTTTGTAGCTGTTGTTTGATTGTCACCTAAAAGGGGATTATTGGTGCTGTAGTGCCTTGGATTGTTAAAGTCTGACAGAATTAAGATGCCTTTGAGACAGCCTGGAAAATCCCAGGTTTGCTGATATCTGTGTGGCATCAAGGTCAGGTTTCCATATCTCACGTGGTGAACTCCCGGTGACTTTTGGATCGTGTCCTCCTCCAGCTGAACCTTCCCTGCCTGTGATGGGAAGAGGTGAGAAGGAGTCAGAGGCACCGAGGCCTCGAGTGAGCACATTTATACCTCAGGGGGGTTTAAGGAGTTCGTGCCTGTTTTTATAGAGAGTTTTTCAACCTACTTTGAACTACCTTCAAACAATAAAGTTCCCTCTTCCGCAGCTTGGTTTACTGGAGAGATTTATTGTATTTCCATTCTCCTGCTGCAAAGTGATAATGAAGCCAAGCTCAGAATTCAGTGCCATTTAGGGGGTCTATTTAGGGGAAGTAAAGGGTTTAATACCTTTCATCCCACCTGGAAAGCTTTGCAGGCAGGAGACCAGGACAGTCCATCATGGACCACAGCTTCACACAAGTAGGGTGAATTTTTATTAGAACGTGACAATGGCAAAATTAATCTGCTGAAATTAAAGCCTCTAAATAAAACTTTGTGAGTTTAACTCTTCAGCATCTCTGTACCAAAGGCCCACCACCTGCCTGTGAAGGGCAGCTCATTCCTGGTGGTGCTGCGTTTGTGCCTGGCCCCAGTGAGGGTCATGATCCTCATCCACCGACACCAGAGACACAACCAGGCTTCATCTCCTCCTGTTCAAAGAGGAAAATCAAGGAATTCATGTGCTTATTTTTCGTCTTGTGAGCTATTTACTGCCTCCAGCGCAACTGCTTAAATGCTTCACGTGATACATGTGTGTAAGGTTTTTGGGGAGAGAAGAACGGTGGCAAAGAACAACTTTACAAATCTGCTCCCAGATTCCCTCACTGAGGGATCCACTCAGTTGCTGTTTCCTTTTTGTGCTCTCCTTCCCACCAGTTTGCACTAGAAATGACCCATTTTATGGGCTGCCGTTTTCGACTTTGAGCCCTTTAATCCCACTCATAATGCTGGATAAGGAATTTTAGCTTTCAGAAACCTCTGCTATAGCAGCACTGAGAGTGTAGCCTTTCAAAGCCTCCCTTGCCTGCTCGGTGCTGAAGGAAATAAGTAAAACAAGCCTGAAATTGGGTTCGATAATTTTTTGACAAGTTTTAACTAAGCACGGTGACAGGGAGCTCTGCAAGAGAAATTTTAGAAGCCCAGGAACCGAAGCATAATAAGCTGTCAGAGAAAAGATCAAGTAGCATTCCCCAATTCATCTACCCAACATCAATGTTCCAGCTAACAGTAGACAGTGTTAGCCAGATTCTTGCCCTTTTTATCTATGAAAAGCTACATTTATCAAAATAAGCAAAAAATGTGAGGTATGGAATGCAGTTCATTGGAGGGCAGGGCTTTATTGGTTGATTGGTAAATTGAAACACATGGAAAAGTGCTACATGTAGGAACACACTGCTGACTGTATTACTCCCTTTTTATTGGGTAATCCCTAATAAGAACCAGCTGGTAATAAAGGACGGAGTTCGTGGGAACCCACCCTTTGTTGAAAGTGAAGTTGGTGTCAATACCAGAAACACATGAGCACAAAGAAAACAGATGTAATTGGCTTCTGGAGGTCAGGTTATGTAAAGACCCCGGTGAACAGGGGTGAGGGTTTGGCTGCAGAGAATGACAGGCTGAAATAGCCATTATTTCTGTGTGTGTGTGTCTGGGGAGGGGGTGGCACTCACGGGGACCTGTCTTGGGTAGGAATTGGGGCTTTATGGTCCCCAGGAAAGAGGGTGCTCCACCTGGAACAGGCACTCAATAAATCAGGGAACAATTGCTCTTTAGGGGAGGAAAAATGCAGATTTGCCTTCAATTACAGGCTAAAACTCTGAGAATTAATAGAATTAATTAACTTCTGCTAGCAAAATCATGAAATCAAAGAACGGTTTGGGTTGGAAAGGACCTTAAAGCTCATCTCACTCCACCCCTGCCCACGCCGTGCACAGGGACACCTTCCACTGTCCCACGTTGCTCCAATGTTAATCCAACCTCAACCTGAATAGTTTAAAAAATTAAATCAACGAGACCCACCTTCACCCACAGCTATTGATGATGTCCTGGAGCCCTGGAGGGAACAGCTTCAGCACAAGTGTCAGGTTCAACAGATACTTTGATAGTTTCCAGCAGAATAAATAGCATCTATTTCTTCATTCAGAACACACCATCATCATTAAACTAATTATAAAGAGGGTACAGAGGAGGTTGGGTTTTTTTTCTTTCTCTGAGGACATCAGTACACTTATCAGTAAAAAATTAGCATAGGTTAGAAAATTAAAGAAGAAAAATTGAAGAGTCCTGGGTATCATCAACACAGATTTTAATGGGGCACTGAAGCCAAGCTCGACGTCCCCTGCATAGAAAGGATCCTTTGGGAAGAACCTCAAGGGTGGGGATCTGCTCCTTCATCTGGATTTCTCCATTCTTTTTATAACGAGGTGCAAAAGATCTGTATGAGTAATGCGAGCAACAAGTGAATTTTCAGATAAACCCTTTTTTCAGCATTATTAGCCAAGAATACCTTGCCCCGAGGATTTCCTGGGAGGAATTCAGCAGTGACAACCCAAAACCCAAGAGTCACATGGGACATTTGAGCAGTCATGTGGTGGCAGCTCTGCCCCTTGGTTGGCTCCATGTAATCCTCAAATCAGGATTCTGTTGTGAATATTTGTGGTCTGGAGCTCAAACTTCATTTTCTTCAAACATTCTCGAGTCAAAGACACTCTTTCCTGCCTGCAGGATTCCTTGCTGGAATACCACTTGCACGAAAATCCCAAATGCACCCCAGGTGAAGTCCAGCTCTGGTCAGCAACGCTGGGCTCCGTTTGCATCAGAAAAGCTGCAATAATGCTCTTATTTTTGGTTTATTTCTCATGTGTGCTGTAGAAACATCTAAAAAACCCAGGTTCTCCAAAAACTGATTTTATGGAGCAAAGAAAGGAAAAGTCAGAAGGGAAAAGTCCATCTCAGCCTCCTGAGATCTTCCCACCCTGCAGAGGAAAGAGGAGCTGAGTTGCTCCAAGCACTCCGAGACAAGGTCTATCCAAGGTGTACCAAGTAGGAAAGGTGTAGAGGAGGTACCTGGGCAAAGAGTGGCCAAAAAAATGGGAAGCAGTTTTTGAATGAGTTGTTCTGGGCCTCTCCATATTTTGGAAACCCCTGGAATGAGAGGCAGATACTCTATAATAAAGAGTATTTGAAAGGTTTTCATTCCTGCAGCAAGGACACAAAGGGAGATTTCTTTTTTAAAAAAAAGAAAACAACCCATTTGCTGCTGTTATTTTAAAGTCAGCTTAATGCCTTAATGCCTTTCAAGAAGCAGCAGTTCCCAAAAAAATAAAAGGGCTGGGAAAGAATTATTAACACAAAATTCAATAACATCCCCCTGGTTTCTCTGAGGTATTGCCTGAGTGACTGCAGCATTTACAAAAGGGATTCTAATCTGAAATGAATTTGCAGCTAATTCAACCTGTAGGCTAGTGACTCTGGGATTTCCTAGATAATACAATCCAGACAGTAATGTTGATGGATGTTAAAGACTTGCCTGTGTAACTGTTGTAAAGCTCTGTCATAAGAACAAATGAGGCATTATTGCTTTAACAAAAGTAATCCCAGTGCTCCAGTAAATTCTGCTCTCCTTCAAGATCCCCGTTATTAGTTACAGTGACTTAGTGATGTATCTTCCTTCAAAGACACAACAAACACTTCGCTCCAGGATTTTCAGTGCAAAAACGCTCCTGGAAAATAACTTTTAAAAAAAAAATTATTAATACAGAGTAAATTCAGTGTCACAGCTTTTCTTACCTACATGGACGAGCTGGAAGAAATGTGGCCTGTGAGGAACAACTGGTACCGGGGTCAGGGGGGTGACAAAAGCAGATGGCGATTTTTCATTACTCCCAATTTTGCTCCTGACTCAGCCCTGTGAGGCAGGTCAGGAGGGCTGGGAGGGAAAAACCAGCCTCAAACAGCTAAAGGAATATTTTGTGTTTGGAAGAGGCTGAGCAAAAATGGTTTAGTGGTTGCATATTTTCCTAAAGGCTTCTATTGAAGCCACAGATATTTGGCTAACCTGGAGTAGACTCTTTACTATTTTCACCCCAGAACTAATGTGTTTTATGGGTTTTGATTCCTGGACCAAGCCTCACTTCCAACATCCAGGTTTCCATCCTTCTCTTTGCTCTCGACTAAAATGGTCAGCCTGTCTTTTTCTTTCCTAGGCAGCCACACTCTCAGGCATTACCAAGTATTTCACCCCATGTCCATAATCTGTTTTTTTATCCAGTGCTTTAGTCATCCTCTCACATATTTTATCATTTGCTCATCTTGTGCAAAGAGGAGTCCTTCAGGAAGAAATTGGTGCCAAGCCAAAATAACTCTTGACTTTGGTGGCAGGGAAATATTGACCAACGGCGGGGAAAAAAAATATGTTAGATTTGCACACATTTTACCTGTCAAGTCCTGCTGTGGTGTTACAGTTAAAACTCTGCTTGTAAACTTTGAGAACCTCTTCTGCTGATAACTTCAGCATTAAAAATACCATTTTTCACGTCTGGTGGTCTTTCTGTTCCTAATGTTTTCCAGGTTTTCTTCTTTCCTTCCTAGCAAATAGCTGATGGACCCGAACTGTCTGAACTGCTACTCCTTAAACCTCAGGGGTTTCTTGTTCACTTCTGCTTTTCCTAATGTGACCACTTCAGATACGGCCCTACTCAGAGAGCATTAAAAAGGGATCATCTAACCCTGTTTTTCTGGGGGAAAATTCTCCTGCTATCAGCCACTTACCACTGGAATTGCTTGTGGAGCTTTCCCGCTTTAATCCAGGCCTGGGACCAGTTTGGTTTGTGATGGGAACAACCACCCTGATGCTCTGCTGGTCCTCAGCAGATCCAGCTGGGACTGCAGCTGGACCTTGAGCAGTTCTGCACGTGTCAGCCTGCAGCAGGAGCCAGGAGGCAGTGGTGGGACCAGTTCCCCTCCCCTCATCAGAGTCCGCCTGGCTGAGCAGCAGGAACGTGGCCTGCACTGTGAGCAAGGCTGTGGCTCCGAGAATAATGATAATAGCAATAATAATAATAATGATGATGATGATAATAATAATAATGATGATGATAATAATAGTAATAATAATGATAATAATAATAATGATGAAGTTGGACTATCCAGGGAAAAATCACACTTATTGGGAGCCTGCCTCAAACCTGCCTTGGAGCCAAAGGTTAATGAGGAGAGGACAGGGAGGGGACGGGCACCTGATCTTCCATGATTAATTTGACAAATGTCTCTCTGGCTGCTGCCCAGTTCCTTGTGGAGATACAGCTCTTGGATGCATTCACAATGACCTACTTTTCACTGCTGGCCAGCGTTTTGCTGCTTCGTTGTTATTGTTGGACTTTGCTGCTGCTTTTGATTTTGTTGCACATGAGCTGAGTGGCCTTGTTGTGCTCAGGACAGGACTTCTCCGAGCACACTCGTGCTGACAGTGACAACAAAGCTTTGGATCTTGGAGGATCCATCCTCTGAAGCTCTCAAAAAGGTTTAAAAACTCTGGGGTTTATTATTTTCCCAGTGCTGTGCCCAGTGCAGGGCTCCCAGGATTTTCTCTTAAACCTGTTTGCTCCCAGTGCAGAACAGGGAGGGGTTGGATGCTCATCACCACCAATACGAGGCAGAAGGTGAAAGATTATGACACCCCATGAAAGACCCCGAGGAACCTGCCTGGGCACAGGGTGTGATGAATGACTGACACTCTGCCCACAAGCTCGGCCTCTCTTTTTCCCCATCCCTGGAAGCATCCAAGGCCAGGCTGGATGGGGCTTGTAGCAACCTGGGGTAGTGGAAGGTGTCCCGGCCAATTTTTTGTATCCTGGGGTTTGATGTGTGCTGAAAGTAGGTTCAAGGTTTGCCCGTATGAGTTCTCATCTTCTGAACATGACCACAGACACTTATCAAAGAGATAAAGAGGTGGCTTGGAGAGCTAGCAAGGAGCAGAGCCTTCATTTCAGATGTTACAGACAAATCTGTTAAGCCAGAAGAAGTTTCAGGTAGCAAGAGCATTAAAGGAACATGGAGGAATTGCAAAAAGTCCCCCAGAACTGATAGATACACAGACAAGTGAATATATTAATGCTGATTTTCCTATTGGATGCTTCAATTCTGATTTTTTAGGGGAATAGATCATCATTTCTCGCCTGTTAAGTGCAAACATGAAGGGAAGGCAAAGGTCTGTGGATGACTCTTTATTAGCCCAGCAATGCTGATGGCTATTTAGTCATGTTTGAAACTAAAATAATATTTTCTTCGAATGCTGCCTTTGCCAAATGCAAAGTGAGCTGACATCTGCTTGGCTGGAGCTGGGGTCACATACGAAGCGGTGCCTAAACTGAACAAATATTTCCAATATTAAAAAAAAAAAAAAGAAAGGAAAAGAAACGAAAATCATTAACCTTTTGTCATTAGCATGAGCTGTTCTTTGAGCTGCTCAGCAGTTTGAATTAGTGCACCTGCCAAAATAAGCACCAAGTGTTGTTACCCTCTTAGGGACAGCCCTGTTCCATAAATCACAGCCTTTCAATGACAGCTAAATGTGGTTTATATCATATAGAGAGCCTGTGTTTATGGATGTGAGATAAAAGGGGTTTAACCAGTGCAAACACTAAGACTACTGTGTGCAGCCTGTCTCTCTTTCACAGTTCTTCCCCTTTTCCTTTCGTGGGATTTCTCCTGCCCATGTGCACAACTCCCTCTGAATTTTCTGCCAGTTTTGTCCACAGTTGGTTTTCTTTCCAATTCTTCCTGTCCTGAGGTGCAGAACCAGCTACAAAATCCCAGTGAGCTTTCAGCTGGAAGGAAAGGGGATTTTGAGAAATTAATTATTTGTGTGTTGGTTTATATCCAGCTAAAGAGATAAAGATATGGCCTAATTCATTTAAAAACAGTAAATTTTGGAGTAAATTTTGCAGAGTTAATTCCTGTAGTATTCACAACCTGCAGAAGTCCAACACCAGGACAAATTCCCTCATTTTCAGTGCTTGCCTTCTTAATTCTCCACTGTTTTTCCACAGACAGCATTTTTGGGGTACTTCAGTGTGAGAAGGGAAATGGCAAAAGAGAGATGCACTTCTGTGTACAGGCAATTAAATCATTTTTATTACCATTGAATGACTTTTATTATGGAGAAAACAAATTTAAACATTCCATTACCAAGTTTCCCAATTGCCCAAAATCTGTCACCCCCCGAGGGTGATGAAATGTAGATTCCTGATGTTCTGAAAGTGTCCAAAGTCCCTGGGAGGTCTCAGGTGCCTGCTTTTCCCCCAGCTATTCCAAAACACCCTGTAAATGGAGCACGCTGTAAAAAGCATATAACCTGAAAAACATACGACCCGCAAAGCCGAAGGAAGGTAGATTTAGATGGAATATTCAGCAGGAATTCTTCCCCGTGAGGGTGGGCAGGCCCTGGCACAGGGTGCCCAGAGAAGCTGTGACTGCCCCTGGATCCCTGGCAGTGTCCAAGGCCAGGCTGGACGGGGCTTGGAGCACCCTGGGACAGTGGGAGGTGTCCCTGTCCATGGATGGGGTGGAATGGGATAAGATTTGAGGTCCTTTCCAACTCAAACCATTCCATGGTTCTATGAAATTATGGTTTAAACCATCCCCAGCCACCCTCAGGAAAGGTAGTGACACGAAATTCTTAAAAGAAAACAAAGGGTTTGTGGGCTATCCAGGCAAATCCTGGTCCAGAGCAACCACTGACTCATTATTTATCAGGAGTCTCCATGTAAATAGATGAGAACACTGCAATTTTCACTTGTATTGCAGCACTGTATTCTAAGGGCTGTAATTTATCCTAACTGATTTTAAATCCCTTGGAAAAGGATCGCCAGAGCTCGCACAGAGAAAGCACTTGCTGGCCATGGCAGGAAACAATCTTCATGCATGTCTCCCTGAACTCATTCCAGAGCAATATACTGAGCTGAAATGATGGAATTATTCATTTTTACTGCAGTAAAGGTGGATGGATAAAAAAGAAGGTCAGGTAGGAGCCAGAGATGAAGTTAACATTAAAGACCAGTAGAAGAATGGGGATATTTCTCTGTTAGAGGTTTTGAGTGTGAATCTGGTTAAATCCCAGGCCAGGAAATCCCATCCTCATGGATTTTTGCCATTGGAATCAGGGAAGTTCTGCTGCATCTCTCATTAGCACAACCCCTACTGTGGGATGGTTTGGTGGTGAGGATTCCAGAGGGATTCCACACCTAGGCTGGAAGGACAGAATCCTCCAACAGGGCAGGAGCACGGCCAGCAGACTTTAAACAGCTCCAATTTCATGTGCTCAATTTAGATGGAGTAAAATCAATTATGGCAAGGTGGGGGGCAACCTCTTCTCCCAGGAAACTCGTGGTGGGACAAGGGGAAAAGGCCTCAAGGTGCACCAGGGGAAGCTCAAGCTGGATGTTAGGAAAAATTTCTCTATTAAAAGAATGGTTAAGCAACGGAACAGGCTCTCCAGGGAAATGGTGGAGTCATCATCCCTGGGAATGTTCAAACAACAGGATGTGGCACTTCATGGTGTAATTCATTGGGCATGACAATGTTTGCTTGAAGGTTGGACCTGTCACTCTTGGAGGTCTTTTCCAATGTTGGTCTCGATGATCTTGGAGGCCTTTTCCAGTTTTAATTATTCTGTGATTCTCTGAGCTGGGATGAAAACTCACAGGAATGGCATGGGAATGGCAGGTTTCCCTTCACTGCTGGGAATCACAGGCGCTGCTGGATGCCATCCTTCTCTTGGGAAGTGTTGTGTCAGGAGCACAGCTCCTTCAGGAAAATGGGCCCAAATTCCTACCAGAAATTTGCCACCCAGCTGAGCTGTCTCAACAGCAGTGGATTTTCTGCTCCCTGTGGTTGTCCCTAATTTCGGCTCACGAGCTGGGTCGTTCCCGTGTGGCTTGGGAAAGCTGTGAGCCCTTTCCCGAGGCCACTCCCAGCCCTGCCGCAGGAGGTCTGCTCTCCACCGGGAAGCAAGGAAGCCATGCCCAGCCCTCTTGGAGGAATTCTTTGCCACCTCAGATGTCAATTCCTAGAAACTCTATTGTCAGGGCCGTCCTCAGAGCTCCGCGGATCTTGGAGAGGCTCAGAGCCGTTTTCTGCTGCAGAGCCTTGGAACAGCTCCGTGTTCCTGCAATCTCCATTACAACACAATAACAGGAAACGTTTCAGTGGCCTCTGCAGTACTTGGCGTATAATTCCACTTTAATGCTCGTATTGTTTGAGCATTAATAAAACTGGAAACCGTGATATAATTAAATCCATTCTTCCCACAGAGAAATGACTGTCTGAGATAGTGGCAAGAGCAGCAGACTCGCAAGTCGCCTGGAGAAGGGAGAGCGTTCCCTTGCCAAGGCACAGCGGACACGTGCTCGGGTTTATATCCCTCTGCAGAAACAGAGCTCCAGTTGAGACCTGGAGACCTCTGGTACCTCTGGATCCAGCGTTGCCAGACTTTATTGCTTGAGCTCTGAGATTATCCCGTTAGACCCAAGGATAAACTGTCCTCACGCGGCGCAACCTGAGCCCCTCGTGGGAGGAGAAACCAAGTACCTGATAGTGCCACGGCTCATTTGAACCAGCTGAGCTAAAATCTGAAACGGGGGTTTAGACTGGAGGGGCAGGGTCGGGAAGATGGCAGCCCGGAATTCTCCGTGTGGCACTGAACGTGGGGATTCTGAGGATTGTCGCCTCCACCTGCGCCAGGGGTGTTCTCTCCAGGTGTGCACACACATCCCAGCTCACCACGGCTCCCACCCAGCTCCCAGCTATGCTCATTCTCTTTCCTTTCCCTTTTTTTCTTTT
>VYZQ01023205.1:2096-57475 GCA_013400655.1 Mystacornis crossleyi | reverse complement strand
GGCACTTTCAGGTGTGCATTTTTGGTGTGCATTCGGGGGTACATTCTACCTGGATGTGGTGCATCTGAGGATCCTTAAATAAATACCGAGGTAAAACCCTTTTTCCCCCTCTAACCGTGCTTGGCTTTTAATTCTAAGCCCAGGGAAAGGCAACATATGTAGGTTCAAAACCATCATGATGTCCTTACAGGGCAGGAAAATAACAAGGAAACTGAGAAACAGATGTGCCATCTTTTGCTGTAAAATCCCTGCTGGTGAATTTTCAAATGCACTGATCAAGGGAAGAAAGTTTATCTTCTTTAGTACTTACAGTTTGATGAGAAAGACTCTACCCTTTAGCAAGCAGGTCACAAAGCCAAACTATTCAGGATGAAAAGCTTCTCTCAATGTTTCTTTGGTTTCCCACAGCCCACATCTTTGCCTAATGATGGTATATTCTTTTACCTATTAAATCCCAACTGCCTTTTTTTTTTCATTACACCTCACCCTATTGTAACGCAATTAGCCCCTTTTTTCAAAACCATGTGCATTTTTGATAACATATGCCAGGTTGGTTTTGGGCCGTATTCTCAGTGGAGATCTAGGTACAATAAGAAATGGGTTGTGCCTAGGAACAGAGCTATCTGGTGGCACTAGGCAGTAATCCATCAATATGGGAGGTACAAGCTTACCTGCCAGCGAGTAATGTGGAAGCCTGGACCTTTATTTTAAGGATTGTGAACAGCTCTTGAACAGACATATTGGTTTGATTCATGCGATTGGGTGTGACATTTTGAATGGGCTCAGGGTGAGTACATTTCCTTTTAAAAACAAGACTTCAGGATAAATGTATCTCTGCAGTTAATAGAGTAGTAGTGATAGTTAATAATCCTAGCATTAAAAGTCTTCTTTCAAGGTTTTTGCCCATTTATACAAGTCTCATATCTTTCAAGGATGCCATCTCATTTTGAGAAGCTGAGGGATTTTATATTTTAAGGTCAGGATCAATCTGGAATCTATCTTTGCTTATAATCACACCTTTGTTTTTTCAGTAGCTGCTGAAGTTTAAAAAAAGAGCATTACCATTTTATTCCATGTGTAAGACTGAATCCTAGGAAAATATGGAATGCTACACTGACAGCCCAGATATAGGCAATTTTTCCTTACTTTATGTAAGAAGGGTTTTTTTTTTCTTTTTCATGGAGGTAATGTTACAAACTAAAGCAATTTAATAACTGCACTACCTTGTGGAATAGAAGGTGGATCATTCTTGAATTTGTTTCTCTGTACAAAACATCAAAGCATACTCTTTGAGTTTGCTATTATTTTGTTCAGTTTCAATTTAGCAGTAAGACCTGCTTGAATATTGGGAGTGCCATATGGACTCTGTTTATAAAACCCTTAACTACTCTTTCTGTACGAATTCCAATGTGCTTTAATTGTCTTCAGTTGTCCTCACTGAACAGTCTACATCACCTGTAGTGGCTAGTCATTCTATCATCTAAAACCTGAGTGTACTCATGTAAATTAGTTTATCTCAACATTTGAACTTATTTTGTTATGATCATTTTTAATTCTGAACCTTTTATTTCCTGGCATTTTGAAAAGCTGAAGTCAGATATGCTTGTTTCTGTTTGAGTGTCTCATTCAATCCATTCCTTGTAAGAACTCCCATGTGTAACAACATTAATAGTATGCTGCTAAAGGAGAAAAAAACCCCCGAATATTTAAAATAGCAGTGGCTTTTCAGCTCATGGTAAGGTCTACTCTGCAGAGATTGAAGAGCAGGATTCAGGTCTAGATGAAAACAACTGCACTTGTTTTCTACACATGGTATCTACACGTGTACAGAGTAGCACAACCATTACTGTCAAAGGAAATAAGGATGCTGTGAAGATGCCTAAATGTAAGTGTCTGGTGCCATTTTATGGCCCTTAGTGTATCAATCTCAATCCCATTTGCTCCTCCTTGCTTCCATAACAAGGGCAGGAAAGAGGGAGGAGGAGCTGGCAAAAAGCCCTGAAGGCATTGATTATTTCTATGAAAGAACAGATGGCACGTGAAGGCTCACCCATCAAACCAAGCCAGCAAACATCCTTTGATGTTGATGCAGTCTTGTGTCTGCTGGGAGAGCTTTATCAGCACGAAAGTACCCACACAGATATGGCCCCCTTTATTTTGGGAGCATACTGGTACTAACAGAGCTGGGAGGAGAGGAGGACACAGTTCACCCTCAGGCACTGCTTGCACCCAGGTTTTGTCTAGAGGGGCTTCATAAGGCACAAGGCATGGCTGAAATCACCTCATCTCCTCATGCTGCCACCATATGCATGTTGACCCCAATGTGCGTGCAACTTCTGCAGTGCCCTGCACGGAGGCTGGGACAAGAAACTTGAGGTATTCGATGAATTTCACCATCTCAGACAAAAATACCATGGGCACTTTTGGGCCATAAGGTGCTGAGCAGCCCTTGGTTTCGACACCTTTTTTTCACAGCTGAGTGGCTTTCAAGACACTTCCTGGAGCTTCACAGCATTGGAAAATAGGGAGGCAAGGACAGAAGTGGTGTGAGATGTTTGTTCTGGCACTGATGGAACAAGACTGTTGTCAGCTTCATGCAGGCTCTTTGGGAAGTGGGTCAGTGGCAAATCCTTTGCGTATTCACAAGGTTAATTATTTAGTTGTCTGAGGTCAGTTCTTCAGCATTAAGTCTCAGGAGATGTATGTCAGATATGTAGTTGCTTCTCACTTTGCATAAGGCAGAAAGAAGGCTTGTGGCTTCAGACAAAGCAAAGCACTTCCACGTTGCTTCAAGGCGCCTCTTTGGAACGACAGTGAGAAAAGACTGCCACAGCTCCCTAAATACACTTGGTCCAGCAATGGAGAAAAGAGTTGAAGACAGATCTCTCAGTTGAATGCTTCCTAGTCTAAATATTTAAATACCGTTTTTAAAACACCAGTGAATCTCGTGTAATCTTGACACTCTCAGATACTAGCAGGAAGAATAGTGCTTCATTAGTCTTCATTAGAGATCTGGATAATCACAGCTGAATTTTTAGCTAGATGTTCCTTTTCAAACTTGATTTTTACTTTGACAAGGAGTAGTATTAATTGGTGTGTGGTACCTGTATAGAGACTATGAGCTGGACAATCATCTTTGTTGTATTCAGGATTTTTTCAGTACTGTTGTTTGCATCATCTGTGTGGAAAATGTTTGGGAAAACCTAACCTCCTGTGAAAACTGCTTCTTTTTTTTTTTTTAAGTGGAATTTGGGATAGATGTTTCCAATGCTTTTAGAATTGGGATGTATGAATGCCAGAAATTAATGCTGTGACATAAAAAGCAGAATCATCACTTCTCCTGCAGCAACAAAGCAGCTCAGCCGTCCCTGTTCATTTAAAAAGAATGAATCATGTGTTTCACTGTATTGAACTCCAGAGGTTTTGACTACAAGGATTTTGACTACAAGGACTGCTGTTAGTGACTTTACGAAACACAGAATCATTATAACAATAGTTTGGGTTGGAATGGCCCTCTAAAGGCATCTCATCCAACTGCCTGCAATAAGCGGGGACAGCTTCAAATAAACCAGGTGGCTCAAAGCCTCACCCACCCTGACCTTGAGTGTTTCCAGGGATGCAGCATCCACCACCTCTCTGGGCCACCTGTACCAGTGTTTCACCACCCTCACTGGTGGTGAAACAATCTCTGGTGGTGGCTGGCAGCCCACTACCACTTGGGATCAGAATACCCACACTGGTAATAACAGCGACCTTTAGGATATGTGCTGGCTGAGCGGGCTGTAACATACAGGTCCTGTCGTGGTCTTGTGGAAAGGTTCTCTGCTGAGACACTAGTTGTGCTTCAGCTCTTGCCCTCCAGAGAGTGATATATCTAAATTAAGTAAACAAAGGGAAGGGGAAAGTCCATGTTGAGACATAATCTTTTTCTTTTCAGGAAAGCAGAGCCATATCAAATTGATAGGTCAAACCCACTGATTAAATTTAAAGGACACTGTTTTAACAGCAGTGTTTGCTTTTTTTAAGCCTGTTTCAGAGATAGTTAATACTGAGCATGCAGAAAGGCAACCAGAATTATGTAGTAATGGTAGTTACAGTAAGAAATTGAGTGACAAGGTAAATTTCAACTGTAAATCACTAATCTTGGCCTACTGTCATGTGTGGGAACTTATTGACCATTCTGTAGCATGCATCATTTGGAGCACACCTGCATTTGTTTGCATCCTAACCCAGTTACTCGATACAGCTTTTGTTTTCTAGAGATCCTTGCCTGAGAATAATAGATTTAAAAATTATTTTCATAGACAGTTGACTCTGTATCTTAATGAGTCAGCCATTAAAGTGATTGATTCTCTAAATCTAATACTTGGTTTTAGACATCTAATCTAATTAGAAACCTAATATCTCCACTAAAATATTAAACACGTTCATTAACACCTGCCAAAAAAATAACTGTAATTGCAATTGAACATTTTTAATGGTGTTTTCTTGATTACTGGCCAGAACCCATAATTGTTCACCAACTGTTCTGCAGTTCCTTTAAAACACTATGTCCAAAGTTAGCAGCCATGTTTTAGATGCTACCACTTTGCTGAAAATCACAGCTGGGGCAAGATTCCGCTTAATCATCTCTGTGAGGCCTCTGAAGAGAACAATAGATGTGACAAAGTATTAACATAATCATAGTTCTTTATGAGACTTGCAACTTTATGAGTTTTGGGGAGTCTATCCCTTTATATTCAAACATTAATTTCTCCTTTTTCAAGAATAACTGTAAAAAGGAGAGAGACATCTGTCAACTGGTTTCTGGAGCAGCACTTCCAAGATATTTTCTAAGGACTGGATCTCAGTCTGAGGACTCGTCTGCCCTAGTATAAAGCAAGACTGAGATACCTGATTTTACATGGCTGGGATGCAAGTAATTTCAGGTAAAAATCCCAGACTCAAACTGAGCTTCTCTCACAAATTAAGAAAAAAAAAAAGAGATTCAAATGTCCTACACCACGCCTCAGGGCCCATTCCTTCAAAATGAGCAAACGCACACAGTGTGGGCTTTAACTCCCACGGCTGCTGAGGCAATCTGAATTTTCCAGGTCAGTGGAGAGTTCCTCTGTGGAAGTCTTCCTTACCTAGCATGTGTCTCCCGCATTAGAGCAGGGGAAATGTATCTCCCTTGCCCAATAGCCAGACTGCTGTTTTTCTGGAGTGCTTTGCAATACACATGGCTGGCTACACTGATTATTTTGTTATTTTGAAGGTCTGTCTGCTTTTTTGAGGGTGTGGAATAGGGCAGTATTTGCGATTGCTTGAGCCAGAAGTTCTTCCTGGAAAGGTGGGATTTACAGTCCTGCTTTGACTGCCAATAATAAGTACTAATTTTAGCAGTTTGCACGGACTTGGGATTGACTTACGACTTCACTGATGCCGAAACTGGTTGGTTGATTTTTTATACAAAGATTTGTATAAAAACTGCATATTAGCCTGCCTTAGAAGGAATGTGGATGGAAGTGCAGCAACTCATCCTGAAGAACTTCAGGAGCAGATATTTCTGAAGACAAACTTTCACAGACAACTCTATTATCATGTAACTCCATAGTGAATAACTCAGTGTGTAGATAACTCACCAGTATGAGCTCAACTGTGTGTGGGCTGCTGTTTGTGCTCACAAGAGGAGGGCAATGGGCACACAAGGGTTGGTGGCAGGGAGGGTATTGCCTTTTAGGGTGGCAGCCTGCATTCCAGCAGCTTAAGCTAATTATGGAGTCACGGTTTTAGTTAACATTTGACCTAACTATTTCCTTTGAGGCTATCGCATTCAAATGTTACTTGGAGCATAAATTAGTCCTTCTGTAGTGTTAAGGTTTGGGACAATATCATAAAATAACAGCAGGCTGGAGCTGTGTTACACACCAGGTACATACCAGTGTAAAAGTGTGTGGCTGAAGGTGTGTGGCTCAGTGTATGTGGCAGGACCAGCTGGTGCCCAGCCATGTTGTGGTGCCAATAGTTGGAATATTTCTCTGCCAGTCTCAGAAATACATGTTTGGAATGATATTTCATATTGGGCTTCTTAGGACTTTTGCCTAGAGATGGAAATGCACACTCAATCTCAAAATACTTTGAATATTGCCATATCTGCATCTATGTCGTGAGTGGAATGGATTACAGAAGTTGTGTTATCTGGATGGTGAATTCTCCCTTAAACTTTCTTCAAAATCAAATTGCTTTTCTCTTCACATTTCTATGAAATTTGTATGTTGCTGAGAGGCTGCACTGCTGTGGTTACTCTGTGGAAGAGTTTAAGAGGCAGCTGAAGCTGTCAGTCCTGTCAGATTTTATTATTTTTGGGGAATAAATCTCAAGCAGAGCTCCTCCATCTAAAATGCACATCTAGAATATTTTCAAATGGATATGATTTTATTGATGAGCTAAGGGGAACAAAAATTTCTGATTTCATGATGTTTTTATCTTTCTAATACAAAAAAGGTGTAAATTTTGCAGTGCTAGAAAATGTTTACCTAAACATTTTTTGTATCCTGTGTGCCCAGGAAGTAGAGAGTATCATTAATCTAACTGAAGTTTGTGTTAATGGTGTTTTAGGGCAATATTAGGGAACACTGTTGTGTCTAGTAAGCACTCTAGAAATACAGTAACTGCATGAATTACCCAAATATTTGATAGCTTTTTTTCAGAGAAATGTGTAGAAGTGGAACTTTGAGCACAAAGGCATTCTGTCTGGGAGACCAGTTGTAGCAATTGTTATGATGATCTGGCTGATAGTAGACAAGACTTTTCCAGAAGCCAATTTGCAAGGTAAGTATTTATCAACTCACGTTTTTAATTGGCTGTGCTGTGCTGAATTTTGCATAGACATTAATACACTAAGGGAAGCAATGAAATACATAAAACTCAGCAGTTTCATTCTTTTTTTTTTTTTTTTTTAATTTTTGGAAGCAATTCATGTGTATGCATTCCTGAATCTCATCATTAAGATAGAAAATACTGAAATATGCTTTGATTGACAGTTTCTAGCGGCACCAATGTGGGAAAAGATGCTTTTCATCAGCCCCACATATAATTGTAATTCTCATTGAAATTCTTTCTGTAAATAGGTTGATGCTGGGAATATAGTTTGAGAAACTCACAGGCTTTCCTGAAAGTTATGATTCCCATGATGGCAATAAATTACAAAACTCATGTTAAGTGCCTTCGAGTTCTCAGAATACAAATGCAGATTTTTCCTTCAGATGCTTACTGACCTTCATGTGTAAAGTTTGTTACTTCTGCACAGAACAGAAAGCAAATATGAAATTTCTGCATTTCTGTGATTTTATATACGTTTTAATTCAATCTAGCAATATGTAGAGACCATTTATGGTATCACTGATGGTATTTCTATATACAGACTGACTTTAGCACAGTTCTATTTTGGTCTGAAACTGTAGTTTCATCTCTTAGCTTACATTAGCCTAAGCACTAGGTGTGTACCACTGTGTCCCATCCAGCTGATGGGATACAGTTTCCCCCATCCTGTAGTAAAAAAGGATAAATCCTATACTTTAATTAGTAAAAATTAACTCTGGGACTGTGTTTTCCTGTGACACTAATGTGTTTTATATGAAAAGCTCTTGATAAGAAAACCCCAATCAGGTTTCTGACAATTTAGAAAGTGGGTTTATGTATCAAAATACATATTGCTTTCAAATGTAAAATGCTTTTAAATTAATATTTTAAAATTACATTAATTTTAAATATCAGAAAAGGTAAATTTTTGTTTTTCCTGATAAGTCCATTACCAACTCAGCAACATCACTCTTGTGACACAGATGAAAAAGTAGGCTAATATAAGGCTTTGTGAAATACCATGATTACACACACACAAAGGACAGAGAAACATTCGCTGTACCTCTGGCAACATTAAAAAAATGAACAGCAATAATGCTGTTTTTACATTGCTTTATTACTTAGCATTTGGTTCTTCCTGAGAAATGCATTGCCACTTCATTCTTCTTATTTCTAAATTTTATTGCAAACCTTGTTTGGAGAGGTTGAAGGAGTGGAGAGATTGAAGAGCACCAAAATGTGGAGAATACAGAAGAGCCTTAAAGTTTCTCATGTGTCTCCAGCTGTTTTCCTGCCTTCATCACAGGCGTAGGTGGTGAGTCCCCAGCACCTGCCAGCAGTGCTGGTGCTCCATCATGGCATCACTGCTCTGCGCTGTGGTATCTGGAGAGAGGGAATATCCCATGTGAGAGAGGTTCACTTTTCTCTCTGCATCATAGTTCCAGAGCTCACCTTCACCATCTCTTCCCCATTCCTCTGTACCACTCTCTTTTCATTTACTAGTTTTAATTCTGTGGACACAGCAGTGAAAAAAGTGTGTAATACTGGTGACAAAAAGGGGAAAAGAACCATAAAGCTGTTAAAAATCTATAAATGGATAATAAATAATGCTCAGCTTTCTATGTAAAGCCTTGCATGCCCATATCTACTTGAAACTCCCCTCCCTGGGATAAATGTTTAGAGTAGAACAAAAGAAGAAGGGAAAATTGAATTGCCTCATGCTGTCAAGAATGTTATGAATAACTCATTGGCTAGTGTTATTGAGACATTAAGAGAATATGAAGTATCTGCACATGTTTTTATTTAATTTATGTACATACGGAAATCCTGTACTAATTTTCTTGGGTTTTGTTATGTGGTGCTGTCTCACAATTTTACAGCCATGACTGAGAATCCAAGCTCCCTGCCATTGCAGCTGAAGAGGCAGAGGCTTTTTTGTGTGGTTGTTTTGGGGGGACTTCCTATCAGCTGATTTCTGTTAAAGATTGTTTAATTAAAATATAATTGCAGAGGAAATGGTGCTAATTAGCATATATGTACTGCCACAGAGTGTAGCTTATTCCCTTTCACTATGGACAAGAGTGTGATCTGGATGTCTTACAGCCGTCCTGGAAATACTCCCAATGCAAGAGCTCGCTTGGGACCTTGTGCCTGTCTGCAAGCAAAGGAAAAGGAAAAGGAAAAGTCTTTGGTATCTTCCCTGGTATATGTTTGTTCTTATCTTTTAATCTGGCAAGGACACACAGTTCTTGCATGTTTCCTGTGGCTGAAGTATTGGATGTAAGTGAGGTAAATGACTTTGCATTTTCCTTTTATGATAGAGGAGTTGCATCCCACATTAACGAGACTTAAGCACATCTGTGCACTGTAACTCACTGATTATATATGTTTCCTGGCTTATATATAGGCAAAACATATGAAGAAACAGTGGAAACTCATTCAGAAGTCAAAGCTTTGCAGTTGTAAGTCGATTTTATGTTTTGGCTTTTCCTTTTCACATTAGCTTCTTGCCAAGCTGCATGTGAACCTCCTTTGTCTAGAAAACGCAGCCTTTTCAAGAGTAAAATATTTCAGGGGTTAGCTAAAACCGGTCTTAACAGTGCTATTCTTCTGGCTTCATGCCTATGAAAGTGATTAATGGTTGGAATTTATGTCACAGAGCACATAATAATTTGTTAGAAGAAACTGGATTCCGTCACAGCACAGGCATTTTTCTCTTCCTGTCATTATATTTTGTGAGGACTTACTTATTTCCTGCAATCTCAGCCCATGTGAAGAAGAGGATGATAAAATTTCTGCATAATTTCTCTGAGAATATATTTATACTCCAGATGACCTTTGGAGTAAATTTGAACTATTAGATTTTCCCACATATTTATAGCTCTGACCGTGCATCTTTGCCAGCAAATCTTACAGACTTTATTCACCAAACATTTATTTATGGTTAAAAACCAATTTACACTGGGTACGCTATAGAAAAAGTTCAAAGTCATTGCATTTGAATTTAAGTTTTCATTTATAGTCTTATTTTTTTCTGTATTGTCATCAGGCAATGTTACATTCAAATTCATAACACATTTACCTAAGTGACTCTTTACTTCATTCAATGCCTTTCTGTGCTGATAACTATTGTCTGTGAAAGTGATTTTCCTGAGACCACACTGGCATAAATAAAATACTGGTCCTTTCCTTCCTACTTAGCGATCAAGGATTCTAAAGGTACCCAATGCCTAGGTTTCTTCACCCAAACTTACTTGAACTAGATGGATCTTCTCATAGAATGAGCTGTTCTACTTTATATTAAGAAAATAGTGTGGAAGTCTTAATTGGGAAATACATATTGGCACTCCCAAATAAATAATCATTGGCAAATAAATGGCACTCCCATTTTGAGTCAGACTTTATAAAAATATTTGCTTATACTATACAAGGTATCCTGATGTTGACTACATTAAAATGAATTTCCAAAGGAAAAAATGTTTGCTGGAGAGTGTTTTGGTTTGAGAATTTTATCTGGGTTTGTGTTTAGGATTTTCTACTTCCACGTGTGGCTACACAGTGCTCTGTGTGTCTTACCACGCCATGGTGTATTGGTTACTTCCACCCTGGACAATATCCATGTAAGCTGGTTGCCCGTTGAAACCACCAAATGAGGATTCCAGGGAAACCTCGAAGGCCAAGAAAGGAGGAACAATTGTGTGTGACGGAGCAGAGGCCCCCGTGGAGCAATGCCTGGATGTAGAGTGCTGGGACAGAGCATGCTGGGCAACACAGCTCTGTTACTGCCGTGAGGCATGGAAGAAGTGCTGCTCTCCAAAGATTTACATTAACTCATGGTTTCCTCGAGCAATGACCGTGGAAGCCTGTTAAGGCCCCAACTCATCAGTGCCATTAAGAAATGCTTCTTTTTAAACATACCTCTAAATCGGGTCTCAAAATGCACATTTAAGTGCTCTGCTGAACTGGGGATTAAGTGTAATACTTGTCTTATCTTATAGGCTGGGTTTATGTACCGCAAGCATTGAAGAGGGTCAAATGGGAGTTCATTTATCCTAATTACTCTGATGTAAGAGAAGCATCAGAGGGCAGACAGGCAAAAAATTATTTAATCCTGTCATATACAGAACAAAAGCATTTTCAGCACCTTTTCAAGACGTGATGGCACATAATCTCCCATGTCTCTGCCAATACTTTTATAATTGCACTGAAAATGGATTTTCCATGTCAGCATTAGCTGAGAAACCCTTGTTGCCAATAACTGAAACCTGCAATAGCAATAAATTTTTCTTAAGATTAAATGGAGTTGGAAAGCCTCCAGTACAACTTGATGTAAAACATTCTGTTACTGCTGGTGTTTATACAAATCCAGTCTCTTCAAAGTGTGTTTTAAGCACTTCTTTTTTGTAAAGGTAAGAAAAGAAGTCATTAAGGGTCTTGATACTGCAAATACTTCAATATTTTTTTAGCAGTAGTGTCATTATCTTCTACTGAAAAAGAGTAATATGATCTTCAACCCCTCTGAAAATGTTGAAAAGTTATTTCTTAATTTTGATGAATAAACTCAACTGGGTGGCATTAAATGAAGAAAAACAAATGAGACAATTCAGGTGGAGGGAATGTAGATTAATCTGTATATCAGAGCCCTTCAGTGAATATCCAGTCTACGTTCAAAACCAGAAGGGTAGCAGTTACCATATGGTGCTTTTTTAAGATTGACATCTATTGTTGTGCTTTTTGAAGTGGAATTTTTGTCTTATACAGAGTACCTCCTTAGTTAGTGCCTCTGTTTTTGTAATGACGGTTTCTCTCTATACTAGCAAATTTGTTTGAATATATTAATAGGAACAGACAAAGTTTTTCAGTATTTGCATACTATCCAGATCTGCACTGTGATTTGTGACAGAGCTACAAGATATGTTATAGAAATGACATTTTCATA
This sequence comes from Mystacornis crossleyi, assembly GCA_013400655.1. NCBI lineage: Eukaryota > Metazoa > Chordata > Aves > Passeriformes > Timaliidae > Mystacornis > Mystacornis crossleyi. Next base: position 45,693 of record VYZQ01023205.1, on the reverse strand, counting down.
CATGTTATGTAGCGTTCATACACAGAGCAGTAGGAACCAGCATGGCATGACATATATTTAGAAAGCAATGGCTCCAAAGAATGTAACTGTTTAATTCTCTTAAAAACTTTCAGTTTTAAAATGTTTGGATAATAAACTGGCTTACTGTTGTCCAATTGCCTAGTTTCATGAAGAGCTCTTAGCAGAATGAAAGGCATTAAAGTGGACCTCATTTCAGCTCAGCCAGGGGCCTTCAGTCTGGCCCCATCCAAGTTGTAGGTGACCCTGTCCCCAGCCTTGTCCCATCCCTGCCTGGCTGTGAACCCTGTTCACCCAGACCCTGACTTGCAGACTTTCCAGTGGGCCCCAGACCTGGTGTGTCACCACAAACTCATCCGGCAGTGGGGCTGAGGGGTGCTCTGGCTGCACCCCCAGCCTGCCCGCTCCCTTGCCAGCCTGGTGGGATGGGCCCAGGCCTGTTCACCCTCATGGAGATCCCCGGCTGGGAGTTCCACATGGCTCCTTGCCCCTGGCAGTGACTGTTTGTGCTCAGTCCTTCCCTAAACATCACGTAAGTGAAACTTTGATCCTCCTCAAATTTTTGTTGAGTTCAGTGAACTCAGGAGTGTGAGTCATGGTGCATCTGCAGAAGATCTGTTGTAAAATGAGAGGCTGAATTTTGCCATTTCAACCACGCTTGAAACTTCATGGCTATTCTCAGTTATATGAAAAAAAAATTGAGCTGGAGCTCATGGTAATCACTTCTGTCTTATCCACACAATGTGAATTCAGATGGATGGATTTTACAGGAACCAATATACAAAGGTTGACTTTTTGCATGAGGCCAAGTATTTAGAATTTAAGGTCTAAAAGGAATTTGGTTTGGGAAGTTATGAACAGCTGAAGACAGAATTTAGAATGGAAGCAACTATTACATTAGCCACACACTACTATTAATAAATACCAAGCAGTGCAGTTGGGCACTGGCCCACTGTATGCTTATTTCAAGCATCTGCTCATCTTGAAAATATTTAAGGAATCTACATGAAAGTGATAGACGTTTTCTTCTTCTTCTTCTTCTTCTTCTTCCACCATATACATAAACAGAATTGCTTCATTGGAGCTATAATGCACAATAAAATGCTAATAAAAGAAACAGGAAGAATTTGATGCATTAAGAAAATATATTGAATTTCCTTTGCCTGATTTTTCACCCTCCATCTCTTCTCTCCCTTCCCACCTTTTTTCATATGTAAGTTATATATATAAATCTATATATAATTCCAGTACAAACATACTTTTGGATAACCACATTCAACCAAAATGATCAGATTTTTCTGTGTCATGCCTGAGATCCCAAGTGGTAGTTCATATATGCACTGAAAGTACAGATACAAATAAGCGAAGTTATTGAAAAAGGGCAAACCTTCTATCTAATTACATCTAAAGCTATGGATGGAACTGCAAATATCAACTTCTGTAAACTAATCAAATATTTTTTCTCCTGAATTATCTGATTGATAGGGGAGATGATCTTAATTTTTTTTCACTTTATTTGATTTGATGTTAAATATTGTGCAATGATTTTACCATTATAAGGAATTTAAGCAATCCATAAATAACAAAAGAATTAAAAACCCCATTAAAATATACTTAATAACTGTAGTTGGTTAGTCATAGTGTATTAATATTTTACAATCTCAAAAGTCATGTAGCTTTATTTTTTACTATTTTAGGCTATAATGAAAGCTTGGACAGGCTTTGACAAAGAGTCCAAAACTTTATCTTGGTGAGAGTCACAGTTCAAAATGGCACACTATGTTTCTAATTTTATTATTTTTAAATGTAACTAGGTTATACTTTTTCTACCCAGAAAGATGTGATGGTGAACATGATGGAAAAAACTAACTTTAAAATTCATGCCTTGCAAATGCTTGGTCTAGTATGACAATACACATCATGAGCAAAGCTGAGATCCACCATGGGAGAAGTTTGTATGGGAGAATAGCATTTATGATCAAAATGGTATTTTACAGCAAATAGGAGAAAGTCAGGAACAGGATCAAAGGACAGCATGGTCTTTCCCAATTAAAACCAAATACCAACAGTAGAAGATGGGAAGATGCTGAAATTCATATAATTAGATATATATTTTTTTAACATTTACTGGGCTTTTTAAAAACCCCATTCATCTTCCCTGGCACATGCTGTATCAGGACTATAGGAATTTGGGCGCCAGTACTGCTAACGTGCTGCTCAACACAGATGTCCGCGTGTGGAGTGGGAAGGGCTCCCAGCCATGGTGTAATAATCTGGAGCAATGCACATGGACCCTGGCCTGGGCAGGAGTCATACAGGACTCTGGTTTTAAAGATTGCCAGTACCATAATGGTGAAATGCCTTCACTTTTTTCTGGTTACATTGCAATCCTTGTAAGTCAAGGTATCAGCAGATAAAAATATTTTTGCACATAAAGTTGAAACATCACACAGTTAAAAAATTGTATGAAAACACAACTGTCTTAAGGATCATAGGATCACAGGGCAAATCAGCTGGCAGGGACCTCTGGAGATTTCTAGTCCTACTGCCTGTTCAAAACAGGGTCAGCTGGAAGATCATACCAGGTCGCTTAGGGTTTTGTATAGACTGGGTTTGGAAACCTCCAATGATAGCAACTGTGCAACCTCTTTGGGCAACCTTACCCCTGCCTGTCCGTCCCTTATGGTGGAAAAGGTTTTCCATATGGCCAGTCTGGACCTCCTCTTTCAACTTACACCCCTTCTCTCTTGTCCTTTCACCGCGCACTGGAGGGAAAACCCTGCCTCTGTCTTCTTGATAATCTCTGCATAGTTACTGGAGAGCTGCTGTAAGGTGCTCATGAAGCCATCTGTTTCTCAGCATGAAGCAGCCCCGGTCTCAGCCTCCTCTCATGGGGCAAGGTTTAACCACTGCAGTGACCTTTGCTAAGCTTAGTGCAGTTCATCAGTACATCCTTGTACCGGGGAGCCCAGACCTACATGCTGTATTCTAGATGCAGCCCAAAAAACATTTGATTTTATTTGGATCATATCTTTGATCCATCTCAGCGCAAAAGCACTTGTGCAGCAGATGGCACGCAGGGAGCCCAGGCTGACAAGGACAGCGAGGAGGGCAGAGGCTGCCCTTGCCGGCAGCCAGCGCGCTCAGAACTGCTTAGACAGCTCGGCGCGGTGTCGGGAAAGGTGTCAGCTTGGGCCTGCCCATGAGGACAGTCTCTTGCATTGACGGGGCTCTCCTGGCACCAATGAGCTTCCGAGTCCCTCTTCCATCCCAATTTTTGTTCCACCCCTTCCTCGTAAGGACTGCATTTCCAGAAAAAAACCTCAGGTGGCAGTAGCACCATAGCTTTTGGAACCGGTCCTGGTCTTAAGCAGTTCTTCCTTGTACTATCAGTCATTAGGGCTCCTTAACGCTTGTGCTTGACATCATTAGTCAATCGTCAGCTGATGGCAGAGTGAAAGTGTTTTCTCCTGACGGATTTAGTGATGTGCAGATTTCATTTTGAAGTCTTGCATCCATGTTTTAAATATTCATAAAAACAATGCATATTTTTATATAATCATGTAAGCTGAATTTGGGTTACTTAGGGTTGATAATGTGTTTAAGTCTCTCAGCGCACTCTCTGAGAGATTTCCTGTCTCCTTTAAGTTAGATTGTCATACACTTTCTATTTTCTTATGTGACCAGTGACCAAAAAGGAGGGAAGAAGGTACTCAAAGATCACTAAAAGGGCAGTAGGGAATATAGATGGAAGGAATTTGGGAGTAGAACAAGCAACAAAAAGTTGAAAGGAAGCATGGTGAGGAGGGAAAAAGCTTGAGCCTGCTTGGAATNTATATATATTTATATATAAATAAATATATATAAATAACGAATTATAAAAATATAGAAATATAGTAATTTTATTCAGTTTTAATGGACTCTGATATATTTTTGATACATCCACTACATTTGATAGTTATTAAAGCAGGGTCTTTGATACTACAGTGACATTCTGTTTATGTCACCCTGGCCTGGTTTTGATACAGGTTAAGTTATTATTTGGAGAAGTGCATGGATGTAGAGGGACCGCTGCCAAGTGGGGATAATGCCACTACCCACCATGGTTTGCAGAATGCCACCAGGAAGAAGATAAATTAGGATTCTGTGTAGTGTTAAGATGCTGGTAGAATCTTGAAGCTGATACTTTATTTCACAGTGATGGGTGAGCTCAGAAGTCTGGTCTCTCAGGTTAGCATCCTACAAACCATGCATCTGTTCATGCAGCAGGTGGGTAGGTGAGCAAGGCCAGTGTCGAAGATGGTGCCCTGAAATGCAAGGGGTGCCTGTGGAGCAAGTCAGCTAGAACACCACATTGTGTAGTTTAGGTCACTCGGCAGACATACATTCTATCTAGAGTGATGTCATACCTGAGCAGATACTCATCATCTGGAGTGATGTCATACCTCCCTGAGTCCCTGTTCCTCAGATCAGCCAGGCTCTGACCCGTGAGAGGTCCCACAGACATCAGCAGGGCTACTCAACCTGTGGCACAGCTGAGGACAGCTGCAAAACCGAGTGGGTCTCCTGGACCAGTGGTGCTGAATCTTGGTGCAGGGTAACTCCAGTACCAGCCGCTGAGCCTATCCTCCTCCAGCACTTCAGCACTCACTCCAGAGCCTTGTTGCATGGACTCCCAGTGGTGGTGTATAACAGATAGCATCTTTAGGCAAGATGACAGGCAATTTTGCATCACAGGAGAAGTATGTAAGGCTCCAGTTGCTTCAATACTGGAAAGATTCGGGATGAAGAGTAAAAGAAACTCATAGTAGCATTTCCTCCCATAGTAACAGTTTTCTAAAAACTTCAGTTATTTTTAAAATTAATTATTCACTGGAGATCATTTAATGTCATTTTATAAATGCACAGCCTAATTAAAATACAATTACGAGTCTATTAAATACCTGGTTTGCCCATTTTTCTTTATGTTTATTATTATGAAGCACAGTATTTTACATCCTGAGTTGACCTCAGGACAGAGTTTATATCAATTTATAATTGTTGGATTTTACTGATATTTGTGAGGAAAATTGTGAGATTTCCCTGGACAACCTAATGAATATTTTGCATAAACTGACTGTCTGCCATTTTAAGGTTGCATAACTTCTTCCAGTTTTGGAAGAAATAATTGCAAAGCTTCTAGAACTGCATGCATTCATTAGTTGTCAATTTGTACTTTTTAAAAATTTTGGTGTCTTTCGAGGTGGTCTGTCGTCTCATAAAATATTTCTTGTTCTTGCATATTTTGAGGGAAGTTTCTATGAAGCATCAACGAAGTCACTGTAATGGGCTTGAGAATAAGAAAGTCAAACTAATTAGAAAATAGAAAGTAGAAATATTTGGATTAATCTGGAGCATACAAAGTGACTAAAATTGGGATCTGGCATGCGTTTGGGGTTTTTCAGTTGCAGTGGGAGGACACTACAGCGTCATAAATGGATGTAAAAATAGGAGCCCAAGGCAAAGGTTGTTCCCCTGTGACGTGTGACAGCGTAGATGGATGAAGAAGTCCATTGTCATCTGCATCCTCTGCAGTGGGAAGTTTTAGAGCTGTTTCAGACATGTGGAAATAGGGTTGGTGCTCAAAATGGAGAAAACTGTGCTGTAGACAGGCTTTGGGTGCTTTTATGAGGTGATACTGAAACCTGTCCGGATCAGATCCCCATGTTGCAGCAGTCCAAATCCACCTGCTCTGCTGCTGGGCTCCTCTGGACGGGTGCAACAGTAGAAACTTCAAACAGGAAACATCAGAGCAAATTCTTGCTGTCTGCTACAGGGATCATGGGCCTTGAGACACCAAATGAGCTGCCAGGAGTCTGTGTATGATCAGCATATGTGTAAAACCACAGCTATGGTGCAAATGCACCTTCAGACTAGTATGCTCCCAGGAACCATGTAGACAAATCCAGGTACGTAGTTACTTTCTCCAATGTCAGCAAGACTTCTCAAATGCTTGATATTTTGAATATGTTTGAAGTGTGAGCCAGTGTCACAAAGCTGTGACAGCTTGACATGTCATGCATGAGTGATCTGTGACAGAGGTGTCAGAATGGCCAAGTGCTTTAAAAGACTCCATTTTTCCGTGCCTCTTCCCTGGTGAAAGGGGGAGCATCATTCTCCAGAAAGACCTTACCCCTTCAACAGAATCTTCCCTCCAGAAAACCTCTCCATGAACATGGCAGTTGGGATATATCTGTCCTGACAGCCCCACGAAAGCAGCTGGAGTAATTTTCTTTCTTGTGGTGTCTTACACAAAACAAGAGAAACATGCATATATATTATTAAGGGACTTGTAGGCAGACACGGTGTTTGCCATGTTCCAGGGAGCTGATACCTATTTAGCTTTGCCCATCTGAGAGGGATTTCTATGGATTTTCTCCTTGCCCAGAATAGTGATTGTGCTGGGAGGGACAGAAAGGGATCATTTTTAGTAACACTAATATAAATATTCCCTAGCTGAGGCTGGCTCATCACACAAGAGGGCAGTCCATGGTTCCCTTCTCTCTACCTTCTCCCCTCTGTCCTCGCATCTCTTCCAGCACAGCAAATTCCAATAATAAACCCATCACTGTGAAAGCCAGGTGTCATCCAAATTCATTTGCTTCAGCGTTTGATCTGTCCTCTGCTTCAAGATACAGGTTTCAGAGTATTTTATGAGATGCATTTCACAGCTTCGTACCATACAAGACATTCTGCAGGATTTTATGAGCTGCATTTTATAAAATTTCATTGACTGTTATGTAGAATATTTCAGCAATAAGCCCTTTTTCAGGGGATCAATTCCAGTACAAGCTTGCATACATATGAAAGTGCACAGAGAAAATGTGAACATCCTCAAAACACCGTTAAGACATAACTTTCCAGAAGATCTTTGATGGGCTATTTATTTTGTAATGGGGCTTGTACCGTTCACAGGGTAACTAAAAGGGGATATAAGGCACAGCAACTGCTTTGCTGTTTAGCTTTGCAACGCAGAGATGCCTCAGTTCACTCAGTGTCCCCTGCACTGCAGAGGAGGGATGATGGGCTGAATAGCATCACCTTATTTCTTACTGATCTCCCCTTGCCTTCCTTGAACAAGCAATATCTTTGTTTCCAGGTCTCATCAACAACTGACACAGCCTCCGTTCGGGGGACTGACTGTTCAGGTGCATTTGCAGCTCTGGCTCTTCTCACTGCGATTATTTCTCTCCTCCAGTGCTAGGCAGAGCACATCCTGTGCTGCCAGCCCCTGCACACCTGCAAGCCACAGCCACCTTTCAGACACACCCAAAGTACCACAAGAGCTCATTGCATCAGAGATCTGGGCCTCAACCAGTTAGTGTCACCCAGTGCTGGGAAGGAATTAAGAAGTGGCACCTGAAAACTGTGGGAATCTCTTTTTTGTCATGGAAATGGAACACAAACCCCAGTCATTATTTGTTAATTTTCTCATCTTGTATATAAACCCATGCACAGGTAAGATCCATCTCAGCTTCTCTGTGGCCTAGGGAGGAAAGGTGACGTTATCTGAAGATCTTGCAGTCGCATGGAAACAGGGCCAAGTGCTTAGGAACAGCACCACTTCTCCAGTCTTTTCCGAAGTCTGGGTTTCATGTCTTGGGGGCCACATTCCCCTGGCTTGGCCAGCTGAGAAAAGGGCTGTGGTGCAAGAATCCCTGCACACCTGCAGCTGGACATCTTGGACATGCACCTGCCACAAGAGGTCACTTTCTGTAGAGTTCTCTGGAAGAGACAGACCAGCCCTATTTAGCAAAGTTACTATGAAATATTCAACTTTGTGTTTAATTTTTTAAGTCTTTTCCCATTTGTTTAATGGAAGCTGAAATAGTGACATCACTTACAAGCCCAGGAGCAGTGTTGCTTTGCCAGGTCTTTTTGAGTTTACAGAAAATGGCAGTATTCATACTTGCATTACGGCAGCAGAAAGTAAAATTGAACATGGCATTTACATTTGCAGCATGAAAATTCAGATCACTGAATACAACATGAGAGTTATTTAAGGTCCTGATAATCTATACATGCACACTGCTGGTCTTCTGTCACGCCAGTTGTTTTGAAGGATGTGCATTCTTTTGAGTTTCTGCAAAGGAAAGGAAAAAAATGGTGACAAATAAAATCAATATACTCTGAAAGAAAACCAAACAAAACTGGTGTTGAATAGGAAGATATACACAGTAAAATTTTCCTCTATCAGTACAATTTTCCTCTAGCAGTCAATGAAAAAAACCCAAAAAACCAAACCCCAAAAATTCAGGGCTGGTTTTTGGTAATTTATTCCTAAATTGCTTTCTGACTGTCATTTAAAAAATCTCTGCATTAGTAACTTTCTTCTCAGACATGAATTGCTATTCATTATTGGTTATGTCAATGAAAACAAGAAAAACCTCAGGTAATAAATTCTTCTGTTGGAAGATGATAATGAATTAGACTGTCTTTAATAATACTGTAGCAGAAGATCATGAAATATATAAGAAGTACCAGAAGATCATGAAATATATAAGAAGCACCTTATAATAAAAATTGCACTACATTAAATGTATAGTTTAGGTGGTCATCTTGTTTTAAGCTGAGATCTACTATGCTTACAGAGAATTGAGCCACTGTGAGCTTTGTTCATCTTCACAAGCACTGTAAATTTTAGGAGAAATTGTTTCTAAGCTGGCAGAAATCTGAGAAAAGCATTTTGAAGAAAATGGTCTCTTATTTATTAATATAACAAAGTGAGTCGGATGGCTTAAATGAAAGAATAACCCTGGCAGCTGCTGAGCTCTTACAAATGCTGTTTTAAATCAAAGGGGAAGGAAATACCCTATATATAAATTCAGTGACAAGCAGGAATCAGTAAAGTCAAGAATGAGAACAGAGTAAAAGAGGGACACGCAGCTATTGCAACGGCAAGCAGGAACATGCCAGTAGGGCTTCTGCTGTTGACACTGTTCTCTATTTTATATGAATATTTAATCCCAATTAGGCTTTTTGATTCTGTGCCAGTAGTCACTGATGTAAAATGCAAGCACAGTACACTTCAGGAGCACACCCTGGTAGATCTGTTGATTAGCTAAGGGGTTTAGGAGGAACATGAGGGATGGTCATCAGAAAAGTCAAACCCCTCAAAATTAGCAAGGTAATGAATTCTGTTCTGGACCTGGGTAATATTCCAGAGCTATGGGAAGTAAAAAATGTAACTGTCATTCAGTGATGCAAAGATGAAAAATACATCTTAATCTTTTAAAAAGGTTACATAAAATAATTGCTTTAGACAGCTTTCAAGAGCTTTCTTGGCATACTACTACAGTTTCTGGCTTTCCAGACTGGTTTCAGCTCAGGAGAAACTCAGCTGCAGATGCAAGGCTTTGTGAGCCCCAGACTCCTCTCACACTCCAGGGACCAGACTGATGAGAGCTGACACTCCAGATTTTGGGCACTGAAACTGACCTCGGAGCCCTGCCCTTGTTTCAAGGCTGATGCTGCTGATGCTGCTGATGCTGCTGCCAGGAATTGTATCAGGGCCGTGTGTGAGCCTGAGAGCTCAAGGAGGGGGCCAGCAAGGAGCATCCAGCAGGGTGCTTCGAGGGTTATGTGTGATCTGAAATCCTGCCCATCCTGGGAGGTGGGCACATACACGTGTTTGGAGCCTGCAGCTCAGGAGAGAGGCTTGAGGAGCTTATCTGGCATGAAAGAGCCGCTGTAAATGTCCACTGAGACCCTGGGACCTCACCGCCCTGGACCAGTGCTCAACATCAGGCTTTCATCTTGCTCCTTTTCTTTTACTTTCCACGTATGAATCTTTGATTTTACTAAGGTATTAGCAATCCAGGAGGCTGCTGAAGCAGACCCCATGGGGAAGTTAGGAGGAAAAACACCCCAGCTCTGAATCCTCACTGAGCTCTGGGCAGAAAAATGGAAAGCTTTGAAGTAAATAAGCTAGGTACCCAGGGTGGTTCAATAATTCCAGAATGAGAGAATTACAGAGAGGGTTTGAGTTGTAATTTTGGTTTTATGTGCCTAATCTTTGCTTAAATTCAGGTGCCCTCGAAGACTTTAAATCTGACTCTAAATTGAAATGCACTGCTACAGGCTTTTTCCTCACTGTCAGCTGAAAAGCAAGGGCTCTGGGAAGTTATCTGGGGAAAGGTAAATCTTTTCTATCACACTGAGCTACTGTGGATGCCAAATAGAATGAGGCAGCTTTAAAGGATTTTCCCAAGTCAGCTCAGAAAAAGTGATTATATAGGATTTATGAAGCAGCTTCTTATAAATTTAATAATGACTCGTCATTTCCTCCACTTGCTAGATTGCTTAGCACTGACTTGGATGCTCTGAGAGAGCAGCATTAGTAAGAAACCACATGATTTATCTTGAGGTCGTATTTCATTCTCTGAAGATAATTCACATCTCTGATATCAGAATGAAGGAAAATAATGCTTGCGTAATAGAAGGTATATATATGGTATGTTCAAGAAATATTTTTAACTGCTGTTCACAGAGCTGTTTCCAAAAAATCTGGATTTCTCCCCTTAACCCTGTGACAAGTCAAAAAGGGACCCAAAATGCCCTGAGTGTAGGTAACTGGTCAGAGAGTCTCTTTAAGGTGAAAGAATTTAGGCAATGCTTCTAAACTCTCCTGTCTGCTTGCTGCATCATGTTTCACATGAATGCCCTTCACCCGTGTCATTGGGAAAACTGCCCAGTTTAGGTTAAAATGCTGTTGCAAGCTGCTAAACTAAACTGACCAGTACTGTGCAGGAGCAGATGAGTGCTGGGAGAGCTGGGTGCCTGTCTTCACCTGCGTGGAGGCTGACAGAGCAGGAGAAACGAATGGGCTGTGATAACATCTGGTCCATCTGACCACAGCCTGGTCTCAGCTCCAACATTTACTTCCATGGCAACTGGCCAAAAGAGTGGTTCATCAAGAACTAGAATAGCCAGATAAGCAGTAAATCCACATAACAAGGTATTGATGGGAATAATCAAAAAATAGACTTATGATTGGTAGGAGGGAAGAAAAAACTTGTTCTGTTCCTGACCAGTACTATCTTGGAAGGCAAATGTCCTAAATCTCATTAGGCTGGTCTTACAACCATTAAAATATCCTTCTCCATAAAGACCTTCTTCTTTCAAGCTTAGTAGCAGTGGAGTATGTTGGTACAGTTCAAAATACACACATAAAGGTTGAGTTCTACTGTGAAATGCATTGTGAAAGAATGACCTGGCACACTTGCATACATGTTGTCTTTCATTAATTCAGTATCAGATGCAATATATGAAATCACTGACTGTCTTCATTAGTAATAAAAACACAGTCTGAATATACGTGTCTGTTGATATTACATTAAAAAATTCAGGGGTCCCTGCAAGCACTCTCAGATTCTGACAAAATGAGTCAGAATGCAGCAAAATCCATTCTTTTTAAGAACCAAAAATATAAGTCCATTATCATGCAAGTATGCTTCATGGAAACAGCTCTCTTAAATTAAGAGTAAATGAGTGAGAAGAGTTTTAAATTTCAAAATCTATCACATTAATATAAACAAATTTGTATTACTTTCTGAATAGCTGTTACATGAATAGACTCATACACAAAGGAGTAGAAAGGGTAACCTTAATTTGTTGGGAAACCTTTGTCACATGTCATGTCAAGAAATAATTTTCTCTGCTTTACATCTTAAAACTAACTTTTCAGGGGGTCATCTTATCATTAAATAATTTCTGATGCAATTAGCTCACTGTATAGAATATGTTCATTACTACTGCTTGGGGCATTATGAACGATGTGTGAGTAGTGTTAATACAGAAGAGAAATCAGTGGATTCAGTCAGTGCTTTGTCTCTCTCCCTGGAAAGCTGTAGGTGAAAGGAGACATGCTCGTAATTACTAATCAAAATTCTAGCCAGGATCTGGTTTCTAAATGAGTTTAGTGGAGACAATGCTGCTTATTAAGAGTGTTGGGTTTTTTCCCTGTAAAATGGCTATGGAAAGTCTGCCTTTCTTTTATTTTACATTAATTTTCTACTTTTTCCCTCTGCATTCTCAGAAAGGATTTCTTTTTCTTTTCCATGTTCACATCTTCCCCCATTCCTCCATAATTCAGCATCTTCTAAAATTTTTCAGCCTATAGTTCAAGGTAGCCCCCACCTTTTCCTGTGTTTCCCCTCCACACTCCCACTCTGTGTGCTCTGTTGGTGCTACTCCAGAGTGTAGCATGACTGGAGATGTGGGGGGAGACTGCTACACACCATGGCTACCACTGGAAACTCTTCCATCACTTATGAGAGAAATCTTGGCTAAACTGCAAATGTTAGAACTCCACATTAGACTTGCCCTTCTACTTTATCTACTTGCCATGCTTTGTGTCAAATTTTATGCTTCAGAAGAAATGAAAAGTTCATTGCAAAAACGACACCAAACAAAAAAACTATGAAACTACAAAACCCAGAACACACAACTCACTACCTGCTAAAAGTGTTGTGTATCAACAAAAGGGGAGCAAACCCGTCAGTGAAGAAAATAGATTCTTGTTTCAGGGTCACCAAAAAATTGCTATATGCAATCAAGACTGAAAAATCTTTTTAAGTTTTGAAAATTCATCCTGTAATTTTATTTCTGAGAAATAACAAAGTCCTGGCCTGCAGTGATCACTAAAGCTCTAATATATTTCCAAAGGAAATGTATATTAGCTGCAGCACTATATCAATCCGAAAACACAGTGCATTTCTACCAGCATCTGGCATTTTGGTCTGGAAAACTTAATTTTCACTCTGTGTGAGGACCCCAAAAGGAGCTCTATTCTTTATTTTATTCCCTCTGCTATGCTAAAAAAGCCACATGGTTTAGGCAATCCGGCTGTCATTGTGCATTCATTTTCCATGAGTACCTTCTGATCCATACTAGCTGTGTGACCCAGCACATGAGCCTGTGAGACATATATATCTCATTCATGGCATGTTTGACATTTTCTGAAATTTACTGTCTAGGGAAAAAGCAATGTCAGTGGAATTACCACTTTTTGCCTCATCTATAGTAATGTCACCCAGCTATGAAGAGATTTCACATGAAAAACTTTGGTAAGTAAAAGTGCTAGTTAATCTGCAGTCATTTTACAGCCCCTTTTCACTAGTCACCACCCTCTGAAATCTTCCATATTTTGACACCTGTTTATGGGATCCCTAGATCTCAAAAACCCCCACGCTCCAATATCAAGGAATGCTGGTGGTAGCTGACAACTTCTGGGCCTGGTATTTCAGCAGGCTCATGGCTTGCAGTCAGGATTGCTCACTTCTCTTTGGGTCCAGCATTTCAATGTGACATCTCAAAAGGCAGTTAGGCTGCGTTGCTGTTGCCTGTAATTTCACTTCCTGAGAAGTATTTCTGTGGCTGTGGTTGGTCTATGACTCCTGCAAGATCACAGGGTAAAAACGAAACCTTTCCATCTCAAGAGGAATCAAAGTTTAACCCTTTCTCTGCTACTCCTGCCTCCTGCTGTGCTAGATACATCACCTAATATCACCGTCTGAGGACTTCCAGTTGATGCTCCTGGATGACAAACTCAGACTTACTGTTGGATTTGGCAGACAGGGATGTCTTGAATCCCAGAACATATCAGGAAGCACTGAATACCCAGGAAAATTTGAGTTTAGGGAATCCCCCCCTACTTCCAGCCCTAGTCAGATTTGAAAATGAACTGCTAGTCATCCCGTGAAAGAGGGTGTTTGGTGTGGGGAAACACTAAAAAATGCAGCAAGTCTTAGTTAAATCTGGAGGCTGGCATAAATATTACCCTTCAGTGTATAAATGGTACCTGTCAGAATGTCCTGAAAATTGTTTTCAGACTAAGATTTCACAAACCTATTTAAAAGAGGGAGATTTATATGGGCATACTTATTAAATGAATACTTGCTACAGTGGGACAAGACACAAAGCAGTAAGAGACAGCAAATTATTTCTCCTTCTTCATCATGGCACTGCCTTTTAGGGATTTGTATTTTTTTTCCACTGGATGCAACAATATTGGGTTCAAATTTATAAGCAGATTTTATCTCCACAGACAGAAGAGTAACACTAACTTCTTTAGTGTCATGACAGATTATACTTTAGGAATCATGAATTATCATGTCAGTGATATCATGGTGCATTGGAAGGTAAAGTCATAGGGCTGTCAAAGCATTTTTCTGTTTACTGTACATTCTTGGATTTTAGGGTGGAATTTGAACTGAGAGATGATGGAGAATAAGCTAGTCCCCAAAGGCTATATAAGATTTCCAAGCATTTTTCAAAGGATGATTTAAAATCTTTGTGACAGGAAAGAATATGAAATCTTAAAATCAGAGAACAAAGGGTAACAAACACTCTGGAAAGGAGATATGGTCTAATAAAATACAGTCAAAAAAAAAAAAGAAAATTTGGAAGTGGAGTGATTACAATGAAATGTACTGAGACGAAACGAGTTACAGTGAAAAGGACCAAAAGTTGCCAAAATTATTCACATTGAAATCCTGCAATCAGGGAAGATAGGTAAACAAAGAGACAGGAGAAGAAACTGAAGAAATTAAATGNAAGAAGAGAAAATTCTGAAACGAAGTGAAAACAATAAAAGCATTGAAGTGCAGTGAAATGGACCAAAGGTTGCCCAATTGATCCTCATTGAAATAGTAAGATTTCATTTCCTGAAAGGAGGAAATCATTTAGTCTCAAATATTTAAAAAATGGTCTAATTTTTACCTATCTGTAGAAAACTAATCTGACTTTACCTGAGTGACAAATAGTCACATTTTTGAAAATTAAGCCTTACCTAATAAAGCTTGGCACACATAAAGCCATTCATAATCAGGATCCATCCTACTGGACGATAAGGAGAAATGGAAATGTAAGGCATCATACAGAAATTCAGCATGTATAGTATGGATTGTAGAAAGACAAGGAAATTCCAATTAGGCTTGCTGAATACACTATTAAATTTGCATTTTCAGAATAGACTGGGGCAGTCAGATATCCAGTTTCACTTTGACAAATATATAGTTAAATGTGAAATGATGTTTCATAAGAAAAAAGTATCTTAAAGCAATGATTCAAATGTGTGACTGCCTAACACCATTAAACACTTCAGTAAGCTAATGCTTTTAATTTTTAAAATTAACATTACTGTTTCCATCTCATGTTTCCATCCCCTTTTATAGGCCATGTGTTTTCAGCCTGCCATGTAAAGCAGTTACTTCATTATCTAATCATTAAGAATTAAGCTGGAGAAACAATACCGATATTCATCACACAAGAACTGAAAACAACTATTTCAATATTGTTATGTGTGCATGAGACTTACAGATGGGTTTTAAAATAATAATGGCTGTATTTACACATCTGTCTCTTTATAGGTACTACTTTGACACAGCAATGTAGGTATTCCCAGAGATGAAAAAGTGGCAGACAACTGCACCAGGACAGAGGGAGAGTCCATGATTCTGTGTGAGAGAGCTGAAGGTCCTTCAGTTTCTTAAGGAGGAAGGTGGCAGAGCAGGGGACGTTCTTGGTAGGGTAGTCCTGTGGGTGGAAGGCCTCCTGGATTATGCATAGGAAGGAGTCATGAAACAATGTGGAAAAGAATTGTTGTCTCTTTTAGGTTAGACCAGAAGTAATTGCTGTATGTTGATCTATTTTATTATACATCACTTGTTCTAAACACACATACAAACAACTTACGCTACTGTTCTGAAGGGTATGTCTGTGCTGCTGACAGCTTCTTCCCCGAAGCGGGGCAACTTATTTGCTGCATTCTATTTAGTGTAGTACTGGGGGCATTTCTATGTTGCGCTTTGGTCTTTTGGTGTGCAAAACCACCCAGTTATTTAATCAGAAGAATCAGAATCAGTTATTTAATAACCCAGTTATTCAATCAGAAGAACCCACCAGCCTTGCACCAGGACCTGCTGCTTTTGCGTCTCCTTTAATCTGCTTGCCAGTACTCTGAAGTGGCAGCAAGACATCCACAGTGGCCTCCAGTGTACTGTGTGACAGTACAAAGCAAAACAAGAAGAAATTGGAAGAAAATAGTTAAAAAAATAAAGAGAGGGCAAATAAAAACACAGCAGTCAGCAAAATTATTTTTTAAAATAATAAATCTTACAAAACTTAATTCATTTCTGAAAACATACGCTAGCTAGTGGTGTGAACATGCATAAATACAACTGTGACATTTTGCTGAAAAAACAGAGCTATAGCAAAAATGTTAAAAATAGCAAAAATGCTAAAAATAGCAAATGTTAACCTGCTAACTACTAACCAGTGAAAATCAGTTTAAAATAGGTTGTAGAAATACTTGCTTTCATGACTGAATAGCAGGATTTCTGGGCGACTTCAGTGAGAGATCAGTACTGAATATGAGAAGGCTTGGTATTTCATCAATGAACAGTGATAACGTTTCAGAAAAGGCAAGGATCCGGTGTTGAACAAAAGTGAAGACCAAGCAGCTATGGAACCGCCAGGGCTACAGTGCAGGGAAGGAAGGGTAATGTTCAATGAGGGCCTTCCGGAGAACAGTTTGCCAGGTATACATAACATTAAACGACGTTGGTGGCAGCTGGGTGAAACATAATCAGATATGCTGGAAATGTGACGTTATGATTTGATGGTTTTGTGACGGGAGTCATGTAAAGACAGAGAATTATGTCCCGAATTATTAAAAAAAAAAAAAAAATTGGCTCCTCGGTCCCGACTATCCCGAGCCTCTCCTGCCGCTACTGGCGCCACCCCAGGCCCGCCGTCCCGCCCTTCCGCGGGGGTGGGGTGATCTCCGGCGGGGACGGAATGGCGGTGGCCGGCGGGGAGCGGGGCGCGCTCCTGGAGCTGTGGGGGCACCTGCGGCCGCTGCGGCAGGAGGCGGCGGGCGACGAGGAGAGCGACGAGGACTTCGAGGAGGAGCCGCTCCTGGCGGAGGATGCGCTCCTGGAGGCCGCCGGGCGGGAACTGTCGGCCGCGCTGCCCCCGCGCCGCGCCGGTGAGGGGNCCGCCCGTGCGCGGCGCTTTCCAGGTGGGAAAGGTCCCCGCTCGGCCCTTCCCCGCTGTCTGAAGTGATCACAGGGGAAGGGACAGGAACCGAAGTAGGTGATGAACAGGAAGTGGAAGGAAAGTGTGATCTGTGCTTTTCTACGGGCACAGGATTGCAACAATAAGAGAACACAAGGTTTTCCCATTCAAGTTAAGTTTACACAAAAAAGCGCATTTTTTTCTTTTATGACGTATGAGAGTATTGATACTTGGTGTTAATGATTCCCACCTTTCTACTTAGAAAAGTAGGTGAAATTGGAGCAATCTCTGCCTGAAAAGTATTTTATCTTATATTTTTAAAATGGCTAAACTGAGCTGAATAACCAGGGAGGGATAAATAAGTTCTAAGAGCTGCACTGGTGAGGAAGAGGCCCTGCTAATCGTAGGTGCCCACTCTGTTCTCGTCATAGCAGTTAGTCCCCACTTGTCGATCGGGGAATGGTGTATTATTTTTTTGAAGGCAAAGAGGAGGCAAACTAGGTGATACAAAATAATAAGAATTTATTATATTAATTCTTTATAATTTTGGTGGCTTCAGTTGCAGGAAATATTTGGCATGCAAATATATCTGAAAATTATGCAGGCATTGTGATAGAATATTTTGTGATAAAACTACTTAAAATTCAGTTGTAACCTTGAGCTGGCATAAATAGTGAACCATAATATTAAACCATGTGTATTTAATTGGCTTAATAAATTCATAGGCAAGATTTATTTCTGATGTTTAGAGAAGGAGTTTTCATCCTTGTTTCTGAGATTGGTTTCACTTTCGGTTTTAAATACTAGTGGAGAGACTGGCATCAGGAGTTTACGAAAACCCCTGCTTTATTTTTACTACTACAACTTACAGAAAAGACAAAAACAAGCATTGAACAAGCAAAAACTTTTAGTCAACACAAACTTCTAATTTTTATGACTGTCAATTAACATTGGATTTGTTTTTCTTTTTAATGATGCAGTTATTATACAGGAGTGTGGCACCAAAAAGGAGTATGAAGTATTTGGACGTTTTCCATTAGTTGACCCTTGGTGGAAAGTTAATGTTAAAGCTAAAAAAATGGGGTCGAAGTACTTTGTGCAAGGATATCCATCGTATTTTCTGCAGACTGATGTAGAAGAAAACAACCGACAAGTATTTTCACTCTTTTTTAAGGAATGTGATGTTCCTCAAAGTTGGAAAGAAAAATTTTTTGCTTGGCTTCCTATGGAGTCAATGCTGAGTTTTAGAAATCTTGAGGAAAAACTAAAACAGTTCCAAGTTTCACAGTTACAGCCAAGGAGGATCCAAAGAGATACCAAGGATTTCGACATCTTCCATTATGTTTCAAAATCATGTAGGTATCTCCTGTGCTATTTTAACTGTTTTATAAGCTAAAGAGTTCTATCTCAGTATACTGTGTTCAAACTAACATGTGTTCATATGAAATGTATATTCAAATGAATTTCAAATGTAAAATGATTCTTTTATTTTAAAATATTTCAGGACAGTAGGACAACTGATCAGTTAGAGATAGGCATACAAAAGGACTTTCCTGAATTCTGTAGGCTTACTAAGTAGAATTGTCTGTGCTAGGGATGCTCCATCCCTGGAAGTGTTCAAGGCCAGGATGGAGGGGGCTCTGAGCAACCTGGTCTAGTGAAAGATGTCCCTGCCAGTGGCAGGAGTTTGGCACTAGTTGATCTTTAAGGTCACTTCCAACCCAAACCAGTTTATGCTTCTGTGATTCTACGATGCAAAGACACTGGTGCTTCCTATAGTTTATTCAGCTATAACAAGGCTTATTGAAAAATGGTTTCAGCACTACTTAAGCATGATGGCGATGGCTTTTTACGACTGGCACGTGTTCAAAAGCAGTATAGGTGCTTCTCTGTAGTACAGTGATCAGGGGAGGAGTTCAGCATAGTCCAAATCAGCTGCACTAAATAGACTATCTAGGTGTGTTTGAATCCCGCCTTGCCAGCAGATTGGTATGGCTGGGAGCAGACTGTGGAAGCACTGGAGTGTCTCCACATGGAGATAGTTCAGGACTGCTGAGGATGCTGCTGTGGGCTATGTTGATGTGATTACATGAGTGTTAGAGATTGGATCAGGAGTGTGCTTTTGAAGCAGCCATGCCCCTTGTCCCCACTGTGATGCAGTCTCTCAGAGTACTGACTATTCCTGCTGGATGAAACCCAAGCAGTATGTTCCACTTGCATTCCTGGGGTGCTCTGATCCATAACGGGCATTCAGTCTGCGGGACCAGACTTAGCTGGTCTGAAGTAAACACTGAAATACAGAGAAAGTCAGGATGTCTGAGGTGTGCCCTCAGCACCAGACCTCTTGTTTTGCTCTGATGATGTTTCCATAACCTGTACAGACAGGTCGGGTCTGTCTACTGTTACGTGTAAGCAAAGTTTTCCAGTACCTGGTTTACTGGGCAGTGTCAGGTCACATGATGGAGGTGACTCTTCTGAATGTCAAATCATGTGTGACAGGAGAGTTCAGAGCCTCTGCTAGACTTGACCTGACTTTACTTCAAATCCCATGTGTAAAGGAGAGGAAAATGTTCAGAGTTCTGTAGGCTTTCAGGCTTTTTGTTCTCTTTTTGTAATGATAGCAGAGTTCTTAACTCTTCTTTCTGGACTTCAAATCTTTTCATGACCACAAAGGAGTAGGAATCGATAGTGGTAGGAACACAGATCTGGTTTACTGTGTAAGTTTTAATGGGATATATGGATTACATTTGGTTGAGGCTTGTCCAGTGTGTTCATGAATCCTCAGAGATAAAGATTGCACAATGTGCCTACATACTCTCGTCACCCTTGTGGTTGGTGATTTATTCTAGTATCTAGCTTAAATTAATTTGCTACATTTTATGCTCTAATCTTTCTCTATCTCTGAGTGATGTAGACCCTTCCCCTAACCCAGTTGCTGCTGTTAGTATTGTAATTTTTTTTGGTTGTCATTAATTGTTATGGGCTCAAGCAGTTTGTTCTTCAAATCTTCATGGTATTTTTTTTGTGTATGGAAATATTCTGTATTGATTATTTACGTGTAAATTAAGTACTTGCTTTAAAGGGAAAAGGTTTTATCTTTGTGAGGCTTTGAAAAGGTTTTATCTTCATCTTTATGAGGGTAAGAGTGATCAGAAAAAGTACTTGACTGGAAAAAATTAGTGGTTTAAATTTTCCTTAACACTTAATTAAAAATAGCCTATTTATTCCAAGAGATAAAGCTTCTAAAAGTCAGTTTCTTCTAAAATTTGTTTTTTTTCTTCTGAAATTACTTTTTAAAAACAAAATATAGAGCAAGTCAGTTTCATTATTGCAACAATTCCTCTCTCTCTCAGCCCATGACTGATATAAACAGAGAAAGTGATGACTTAATTTTGGGGTCACTGACAAAGCCAGTGGAGAGCACTGTTTTTATAAGTTCCTCTGCTGATTTGATACTCCAAATTTAGAAGCCTCTTATTTTGCATTTGAAATGTTTTTCTGTACATCTGTATGAAAATTACTTTTAGGTAAGAGGCAGGCGTGGTGAGATCTGAACTGACTTTCTACAAAAGGCTGTTGAGTATGCAGTTTAAACCAAGTGCCTAATACATATTTTCCAAGTGAATACATTTAGCTGCTGGTTTTATGTCATCTGTTTACGTTGTTATTTTCCCTAGGCAGTTCAGGGAAAATAGACTTTAAAAGAATTTGAAAAGGATTACAAAAAGTAAGAAAATAAGAGAAATTTGTGATGTCTTGGATATAGGGGAGGCAGAAGGATGAAGCCAGAGTCAGTATAAATTTTTTTACAACTATCTTTGTGTATCACATAAAACTTCCTCTGTCTATGGTGCGTGCAGTTGCAGGAAAGGCGGTACTGGGAGCGCTGGCTTTTCCGAGGATACTGGAGTTCTTGCCGATTCTTCTGCCACGCCACTTTTGCTGTGTGTTAGATAAGATGTGTTGGCAGAGAAAGGCTGATATGGATGGTGAGGAGGTAGCCGACGAGATGGTAACAAAATTGGATGAAATACTAAAGGATGAGCCGTGGAAACTTGGATTCAGCAAGGTAAGTAATGTTACTTACGGTAAAAATATGGTGTTTGCTGCATTTGAGGTGCGTTAGACTACAGTGCTCTTCTAGTTACATTCACTGTATTAAATAGGCATTTGTAGCATAGTTCATTTGGAAATGGATGAGGTACTGGACTCAGTTTTAGCAAAGAGTTTTGTTTTTCCAGTTGGTCTAGATAAATTAATCTCAGAAGATTTTTGAAAGTGGTTTTGTTACAACCATTTGTTTATTATTTTTTACAAGGGACAGAAAATTAAATGCTTGAGGTAATTGGGCCAGAAGGTAGACAGCTAGTTTAAAATCCTCAGCTATTCAGTTTTATATCAGTAAATGAGACTTTGTGTTCCTAGTACGTAGAACAGTATCTGTTTTCACATTGCTTTCACATTGCTTTTTCACATTGCTTTCACAAGGTTGATAAGTTTCTCTGTAAGAGTCATTGGTCCAGTAGTTTGTTTTCTGTAATGGAATTTGCAGTGGTTGCTTACCTTCCTGTTTTCCTTTGCTGCGCTTGCTGTGAGCTTTGCTGCTGCACCGCACCTTAGCAATCCCATACCCATGGGAGTTACAGCTTAGTTGTTCACAAAAACAGTTGGTTTTCCCTCTGCTTTAGGCCCCCAGTGCTTTACTGATGGGTGTTCTGACTTGTCTTTAAGAGCTCTGATTTCAGAGATTCAGCAGGGTAGCCAATATATTCCAGTGCTTCACATAATTTCCTTTAGAAAGATTTTCCTGATGTCCAATTTGGCTATTCCTTGATGCAATATGGACTTGTTGCTCTCTTGCATTCTCACTGCAGTTTTTTTATTGCTTGAAGACTCTCTTTAGCTTTTTCTCTTAAGACTGAGCAAGTGCAATTAATTTTTCTTGCTCTCAGTAGTTCATCTGTTTTGCACGTGCCAGTCTTTCACTATTTTGTGGTAGTGTCTGTACAGGTGGTGTATTGAAGTAACATGTTCAGAATTGGGTACAATATTCTGGCTAATGGCTTTCCTGTGCTCTGTTTCTACACTTTGTGTGCCTTTACATGAAAATGTGTTATGTGGTGTGCACGAGTTCTCCCTAATACCCAATTTCTGTGCCAGGTTTTTTATTTTTAAAGTTTCTGTTTCATACAGAAGGATGACTAAGAGGAATTATCACTCCAGCTTACTTTTAAGTATTTTGCTTTCGTGTAGCTTGAAATACATAACTTCATACATATGAAAAATACATACATTTTTTCAAACTTCCACCCTCTGAATTGCAATTTGTATTTACTAGGAGGAATGTTACTCAGCAAGAGGCTAACATCTTCTGAAATAAATCTATTTTTGCTTTTACTCTTTTTTGGGGAGAAGATTATGTATACGGAGTTGAACCTTTCCTACTGTGAGGCAACGTGGGCCGCCTTTTGTCAGTGTGAACATCTCCTCTGGAAAATTCCCGACTTGCAGAAGAATGCATTAATTCTGTATGATCAGCTCAAGACGCGCTGTAGACAAATGGGACACACGTATGAAGATCAAGATGAATTAGCTCGTTTTGTATCCAAGCACATGTCCATTGAGCATGTTTGGCAATCTCTTGAATTTTTGAAAGATCAGGGTGTAGTGATTAGGGAGAAAAAGCTGGTGTTTCTGCCTCATCTTTACAAATCTGAAAAAGATATTGCAATGTATGTAGGTGACCTTCTGTCAAACCACACATGGAAATTGGATGTGGATGTGAAAAAGGTACTTAGCATTTCTGAGGCATCAAGAGAAACAGTAGATAACAAAATGAATGTTAACCAGGCACATGAAATGAAGGAAAATAGTCCAGACAATCATAATGGTGAAAATCACTTTCCTGAAAAGGATGTAGGCTTTATGTCTGGTATCCAAAGTAAAGCAGAGGTAGACGAAGATCAGTTGATTGCTCTGAAAAAAATTTGTTCTAATCCTGTCACAATCATAAGTGGAAAAGGAGGCTGTGGGAAGAGTACAATAGTTAGCTGCCTTTTTCGTCATTTAAAGCAGATGGAAATAGAAGTGGAAGCTGCTTCTAAGGACTTTGAAGAAGACTTGGATGCTTCTGAGGAATGGAATACATTTGGTCACCACTGGGAGTCAGAGAATATGTATGCAAAAAAATTTTTGAATGTACTATTCACTGCACCTACAGGGAGGGCCACAAGTCTTTTGAGAGAAAAAACTCAGCTTCCTGCATATACGCTGCATCAGGTAAGGTTTGTTTCAGATTTTCTCTCTTTCTTTTTTTTTTTTTTTAATTAGGTTCTGAAGCACCTTTTGACACTGTCCAGTCTTGTTTTGGGAAAAAAAGTATGTTATTGAACTTCCCTTGTGAAATGTGTAGCCTATTATCGTTATTAGTGTTAATGCTTGAGTACAGCTTGTCAGCATCTGAAAGTCAGCGTTATGTTTTGGGGAATCATAAATCAGTCATACATTATTTGCTGTAATTTTGGTTTCTTTGCTATTTGTATATGTGTGAAACTGTGCCTCTCTAGGGCATTTGGTTTTTTCAGCTTCTCAGTTTTGTGTTTTATTTTAAGGAAGACAAAAAGAATTTCTAGGTGGTAGAGCTGTCTTCTAAGATCCTGTTGCCTAGCAATCATAACAGTACGTACATGAAAAGATCAGTAGCCTGGGGTTGAATAATGAGAGATATTTCATTTGCACAGTGTTTTCTTAATTACTGTTAGGTATTGTGGATTTTCTTTTTCGAAAAAAGTAGAAAGCAAACTCTTTGTTAATAAACTTAGATCAAGTCTCTTGTTCTAGGCAGCAAAAGGTGCCAAGGAGACACTGGAGGTGTGGAATAACCCATATAAATAGAAATTATAATAAAAAATACTCTTGGCTTATTTTATCTTTGGGGACTGGATATTTAGTTGCCTGTTCCCCTTCTCCAAGCAATTTTGGGCATTTATTAATGACAGCAGGTTGCAGTAGGAGGTGTTCTGTTACTGAGCGACCTAATGGCTGACCTTGTGTCTTAAACAGTTCCTGCAGGAAGAAAAAGACTGTGCTTTTATGTAAGTGTCGATAAGTTTCTCAGCTAGAAACATATTCACTGAGGAGGAAAATAAGACTAAATAGTTGAGTCTTCTGGGTCTTTACAGGTTTAAGGTCAGAATTTCAGATAATAGCTCTACATACGACATTAGAAGGTACCACACTGTCTACTTTTATACGATAGTTGTTCACAGTTGATTACTGTCAGAGCTTGCTTTATTTTGATTTGTTTCTAGATTATCTATAGTTTTAAATCGTGGAGGCGGACTGAACAAGCCCAGCCGTGGAAGTTTTCTGCAGTTACGGTTCTGATTGTGGATGAGGGAAGTTTGGTGTCTGTACACATTCTTAGTTTAGTTTTAAAACTCTTGTGTGAGCATGCTCAGCTTGCTAAACTTATTATTCTAGGTAAGTGAAACAGCAAATTTAGCATTATGCAATGTTTAAGAATACACAGTATACAGTATAAGTATCAGAGCTCCCACCGAGTCTCTCTTAAAGACCCCAGAATGTTACACTGTTCTGTGCTTGGATACTTCTGCTAATTCTTAAGGTCAGATGCGATAGACAGTTTTCCAGCTGTTAGTATCAAAGTATCAGGATCTCCATTCTCTGTTTAACAGTGTTTTTCTTATTCTGACTTCCATCTTGTAGGTTATTACATCTTGCAACTGGAAAACTTTTCTGATTTCCTTAAATCTGAAGGAGCTAATGTTACTATATTAATTGCAGGTTAGAAGGGAGTTTTCATGCCATTCTTAATGCTAGGATCATCTCGTTTTAATTCAAAAAGGAAAGCAAAGAAATATAAAGTTAAATTTTTATGCTTCTCAAAGGTTTGCTTTTTGACATGCTATTTATTGCATTTGTTTTTAAATATGTAGCTTTCTAAGTGTCACTGTCAGTGCTCATCAAGCAGAGGGATTTGCACTTGCCAGTAAAGCACTACTGAGTGAGGAGTATAAAAAACATGAAACTGCACTAAAACCTTATTCCCAAAGTTTCTCAGATTCTTGAAAGTTTTATTTCATGTGAATTGTATTAAGGATGTATGTTACTATGTAGAGGCTTGAGTATTTATTAATTCCACTTTTTTTTTTCCCCAAGACAATTTTCAACAGATGATATGTTACTCCTTCTCACAAAAACTAACGTGCATTCTGTTTAGGTGATACTAGACAGCTACCAAGCATAGACCCAGGAAATATGTTAGCTGATATCTTTGAGGGTCTAAAATCAAGAGGCTTTTCTGTGGAACTGCGAACTAATCATAGAGCTGAATCGCAACTAATTGTAGATAATGCATCAAGGTAGGATATCCTGACGTGAGTATGAAGAATTCTTGTAATTCTTGCCTGGCCTTTTAGCTGCAAATAGCAGTGCATCCAGATTTGACTCCGTAGTACTGCTTCTCTTAGTCTTTTTGGTCCAAATCCATCACACTGGTTTTAAAAACAAAGAAATCCCCAAAACAGCAGCAACAAAACCCTACAGATTTTTCCAGAAGTGTATATTGGACAAAAGAATGTATGTGCTGGAACACTCTTGAGTTTTATGGATGTATTTCAGTATCATGCTATCAGATACTCTGTTGTTTTCAAATGAGTTGTAAATGCACAACTGACTTCATGCCTTCTAAAATGGTTTACAATTGCTCCTTTAAAAAGGAAGTTTTAAAGACATTGCTGGTAAGTGTGACAACAACTAAGACTGAATTGCTTGGAGAGTTTAGATGTCAAGGGCCATTACATCACAGTTTCTATTTTTTTCCTGTATTAATACCTAGAAACTCTAAATGTTTCCAGCATTTGCATTACTTTTGTTTTGTAAATAATCCTGTTTCCTATCAGTGCATGATTTGTTTTTTAAACCTCTAACCACAAAATCTAGGTTTTGATGTTAATTGAATTTGAGAATATTCTGAATATTTGCAAGATGTCCAGAACTACTAAGTGTTTTACAAACATTCTTACTTACTTTTTGGTAACATCTCTGTTTTACTACATTTCTCTCCCGTGGGAAGAACTGTATGGGTAATACTAAGTATCTGCTGCAGTGATGGAGGGTTTAGAGAATAAATTACCAAGTTTTTTAATGTGAAATTAAGTTATGCTCTGAGGAAAGCGTTTTCAGGGCATGTAGTGTAGATGGCAAAAAAATTCTAAGTGGTGAACTTCAGGCTGATGCAGATGATGATACACTGGAATTCTTCAACTGGAAATAACTTTGGTTTTCCCTCCAATGCTCTGGTCCAGAATCTCTCACTGGCAGCTTCCTGAATTTGATGAGGTGCTGAAAGTTTCTGCTTGGAATGAGGAAATGACAATGCCAAGCCCGGAGAAGAAATTTATTTTTATTGCTTTGCCTGCCGGCGGGAATTGTGACAGTATGTGTGTATAGTCAGTTTGTGATCTTGATTTTCCCTTTGGTAAAGCATAGAGTATTGTCTGGAACTAAAATTTTGGGAAGATTTTAGTCTGGCTTTGTTTGTGGTAAATTCTATGTTAGTAGTTCATCTTCTGCCTTCTGTAAGTGCACACAGCAAGACCTGTAAGTGCAAAGAAGGATCTGTAGAGCTCCAGCTCACCAGTTGGACTTTGAAATGGGGGGCAGTTTCCACCACTGTAATCGAATGTGGTTGTCTTTTTGTATTATAGCTGGAGCTGTCCAACCTTAAGAGATTTTCAGAATTGATTCAGAGGTGAATCATTTGAGTAAAAAGCAACTGTAACAGGATGTAACATTCCTGTTCTGGACAGGAGTGTGCTCCCACCTGCAGAATTGAATTAGGAAAATTTTAAGAAGGGATGCCAGTATTTCTTTTAAAATGTTTTGGGGTCAGGGCTAGAGCCATTGTTTACTGGGGTTTTTTGACATTTATTGGGTGTAAGTGGATTGAGTGGCCTCTGTTTTATATGCATCAAAAAGCTTCAAGGGGAATGTGAAAAAAAAAAAGTAGTGCAGACATTATCACCTTATCTTACTCTAGCGAAACACTCAGCAAACAGAATACTAAAAGTAGATTTTTTCTGTGCAATCCAAGTGTATAAGTCTGTGGCTTGAAAATATTTGATCTTTACCTGTTCAATGTGCCGTATCAAAACGTTACTTTGCATGAAATATGCTCCATGCAGCTGTTGTTTAACACAGAAATAAGACTTTGTCTCTTTCTGTATCACTCTTGTTTCTCAGATTTTACTAGTGGATTAACTGCATGATGTTTTCTTGGGTGTTTTGTGGTGTTATTTTTTTTCTTTGGCGGGTGTGTAATTTTGCGTGGGAGTTTTTTTTGGGTTTTTTTGTTTCTTTTTTGTTTTGTTTTAAACAAGTTGAAATGTTATTAAAACAAGAAATAAGCAAAAGCAATTTCATATTGAATTATGTTTTTCTTTTTAAAACTCTGAATATTTTTATGCCTTACCTTTTATGTCTTTTAAAACAGATTTACAAACTGCCATAAAGATTTTACTTAAAAAAGGGCCAGGATTGGAGGATGCCAAACAATCGCAGTTCATTGCTTTCAGAAGGTAACAGAGTATGCAGGCAGACCTTGAAAAAATCTCATGCTAGCGGCCACAATCTAAAAATAGCTGAGTGTGTTGAGTTGGAGAGACTGGTGGCAATAGCATAAAATTACTAGATACTTGGAATACTCATCAGTTAAGAAGCGTGGGATGTAGGGCTGGTACACACTTTGAAGAGAGACTGGAAGTTAGTAATCACAGGAGCATGAATAGAATGCATGGCTTGGCAGAAACACTGCAGGGATAAAAATAATGTGCAGTAGTACCAATAGCCCATAAACTTGAGTTCTGCACAACAGGGTACTTAAGGAAAAAAACTCTTCCACCTTTAATTGTGAAGAACCTTTTCTCACTAAGTAAAAAACACCCACTATTTGCAGGTTACCAGTGAGCAAATAAGCGATTTGTGAATGCTGAGTAACTCTGATAGCAATTTTATTTCTCCAGTCTGCATTCTGGTGCAACACTGTTATTAGTGATTTTTTCGTATGATTCTTCTAGAATGTATTTATAGGTACTTAATCTGTGTTTAAAAGTTAAAATTCTAGGTCTTTAGAAAGCAAATAAATCTTCTGACTATTTTTAATATATCCATGGACAGAAAATAATCTGTCCAGGCTTTAGTTTTTCTTTAGTTTCCTTCTTTATCTTAAAAGCTAATCTAGGTGTACAGTGCAAACACTTTCTGTGGTATTTAGAAAAAACTGTTCCTTTACTGCTCTGTCTTCTAAACTCTGAATCAGTAAGTGTTCTTAATAGGTGGTGGAAGATCATCAGAGGGAAAAGGGGCTTTTTCCATTATTTAGAAATTATTGCTATGTGACATTGCTTGTAATTGTATGTTTTGTATATCATGATTTTGTTCATGTTCTTGTTTTTTATGGTTTAGGCAAGATTGTGATCTAATAAATGAACTTTGTTGCCAACACTATTCAAATCATTTAACCAGGTAAGCCAGTGTTTTGCATTTTTCCTGTGAACAGTCTCATTTTGGTTTTGAAAGTGCTATAGCCAGGCCAACACTGTAAAATAAGATTGTAAAACTTCAATGTTTCATCTAGATCTGATTATGTTATAAATCATTCATATAATAAACTTCATTTGATGGGTTCTTTAATCTCATTTTGAACAGTGGTAAACTGCCTTTCATTTAAATTCACTATGTGAATTCTGAGATTTTAAGTTACTGTTCAATATTCATAATTGATATAAAAGCAACATAAAAAACCCCTCAAGGTAAATTTTTTTTTTTTTGCATCTCTATGATTTCTAAATAGATTCTGAAATATTTTTGGAAGCAGGATTTTTGTGCTACTCTATATTACTGTTTTTTACCAAAGGGTTTTACAAAAGTTCAAGACATAAATGTTTGATCTTAGCTATTTTGAATATTACTAACATTTTTAATCTGGGTCAAGTATGGAGAGCGGAAGGAGAAAAAATACTGAGAGATGGTAAATACACACTTTGTAAATACATTCTTCCGTTTTTCTTTCTCTGACCTAGAGACCATAAGAACCGACTTGTATTTCAAATCGGGGACAAGATTGCCTGCACGCGCAATGTGTATCTCAAGGATCTCTTGGCAGCCTGTGGCGTCGGAGGAGGCCCTGACGGCCACGAATGCAGAAGTGGAGAAACCACACTCACTGCAGAGGCTGATGAGGAGGGCAAGCGACTCTGCAACGGAGATATATTTTTCATAACAGGGGTAAGTCCTTGCTGCAAGAACTTGCACAAAGGAAACCTGATGGGAACCGATTCGGTGCTTGCTGAATTCCCAGAACAAAACAATTGACACTTAATAAGTTTAGCCCATAATACATACCTAGTTCTGCTAAACAGTCGTGTAAAAAGCATGAAAGAGGCAAGGTACAATAGAGAATTCAAAAAACCCCAATTCTGGGCTTTTTTGTACAGTGTGTTTCAGTTGGTTTGATCATGTCCAGTGTCAATACATTCTGTAAATACTCAAATGTATTGTAACTGGAATGGATAATGTTAACGCAGTCTGAAGGAAAGAGTAATGTTACAGCTTAAGCTTTCCCTGGCAGAAAACCAAGCTGGCCTAAAAATAACAGCAACAAAAACCTGGGGGTTTTTTTGCTAGATTCAGTGAGTTGACCAGTGAAAGTATCAGTAGTTAGGGTAGGCCCTGAACGTGAAAACGTTTCCTTGAAGGTGGTCAGTGAAAGACAGCAATTTATGTGGTTTAGTGTCTTCGGAAACTCTTTCAATTGGTTGGCATTTCAGCTGTTGTAATTTCAGGGAAAGCTTGAATATGGATGTACAGATGTTGATCCAGCTGCCAATTCAGGCTCACTGCTGAGTGTTGTGCTATTCCTTTAGGATAAAGAAATTGATAAACAGCACTTCCTGACCATCAGCAGCTCATACGGCTCCACGTTCACGGTGAACTACAGGGCACTGAGGAAGCTGTGTCACATAAAGCATGCCTGGGCCCGAACCATTCACACATTCCAGGTAAAAACACAGCAGCTGGGAGCTCAGCTAATGCACTGTATTTTCTCATGAAAGAATCAGAAACTTCTCTTGAAACTAGAATTCCTTGAATGCAAGATAGAAAATATTCTTGAGAGTGTCCCCAGTTCTCCCCAACTTCTTCATTCTTGTCTTCTTGTTATACTGGCTGTGATGAGACTTTGAAAGGGCGTTCTCACACGTTTCAGGGCTCCGAGGAAAGGACCGTCGTGTATGTGGTTGGCAATGCCGGCCGGCAGCACTGGCAGCACGTGTACACGGCTGTGACCAGGGGACGCTGCCGTGTCTACATCGTGGCCGAAGAGCTGCACCTCAGGAGAGCAATAAGGAACAGGAACGTGGCCAGAAAAACGCGTTTGCAGAGATTTTTGAGAGAGGCAATTGCAGAAACAAACAACTGTCCCAAACAAATGTCCTCTCCCCTGATGAAGTGCTGGCAAAGTCAAGAGCTTGAGAGTCAGTCTGTTTCTGTAGCTCACGGTGCTCCTGACCGACCTGAACTTCAAAGTGACCTCATGGCACAGGAAGGGTCAACAGTTCTCAGTAAAGAGCAGATGGGCAGTTTGCTGCAAAGTCCATGTAAAAGACAAACTCCTGCACCTGAGGACGCTACAAAAATACCTCCTGTAAGTATCTCCTTACTGAGACAGTTTAAAACAAACTTTTGCACTGTTTCACTACCACATGTCACCTGGGTACTGTTACGATTGTTTTATTAATATTTATTTAATAATTTTCAAGTTGACCAGTAATTGGTGAAGCAGTCAAATCTGGCAGATGTCTCTGCAGAGTAATATAGGGCTAATACAGAAAAAAAACGTTTAATGTCAATAGTAGTAAACTTAAACATCTTTTTACTCACTGGAGTGATCTGTTGGCCAGCTTAGCCTGTATCAGCTTGTGTTTTGGGCACAAATGTCAGGATTTGGGTGACCTGCTGTGAAAGATGTATATAAAATTTAATAATTGAAATTGATTTCTGTAAAGTAAAACCTGGTAACAGATGCTTTTTTCCCCATTACATTTAATTTCTGAGCTCATGGAGGAAGAACCTTTTTTGAAGACATTAATATATTTTAGGTCTGGTTCAAACTTGGGTAACATTTTTGTTTTGCTTTGACAGACAACGGTAGCAGAATCCCCACTTGGATCTTCCAGACTTAAGAATCTGACTTTGGGACAGCCAATTCCTAAGAAGCTTTTCAAAAGCTAACAGACAATTATTAACTGTCCTTGGTATGAACCTTTATTGAACCTGTTCAAGATTTTTGAGATGGAGAAGCTGAGTATGAAGGTGCCTTTTGAAGGCTTTCGTGGTTATTTGCATGTTCTATGAAGACCAGCTTGTTTTACGCTGAGCCTCTTCCGTTTTCAGTGATCCACTTCGAGTAGATTCATTGGTGCACTGGTCATTAAAAATCATGTCATTCTTCTGTTCTGGTGAAGAATGAACTTACAGGACTTTGAGGATCCAGATGTTCCCTTAAAAAATACACAAGGATGTATTTTGATTTAAAGACTCCTAGCCGTCCCTACCAAGATCTATCCATCTCCAAATGCTACAGTATTGAGATGCTCTTACTGATGTGCCAAAACTACAGTTTTCGCACTATCCTCGAGTGAAAAAATACTGTTCACAAAGGGGATGACTTCACGTTTTTCCAGTGTGGCAGATTGGTGGCCATGAAGCTTTGATGGATTATGGATTTTAATCTTGTTATAGACAGAACAGGGAAGTTGCAATCAGTGACATAGAAAATGTTTTCTATGATGTAGAACTTGCCACTGCTGCTTTAGCTCATAGTTCTATGCTGATGAGTTCAGATAACATTCCACTTCCAACCTTCTCATGTGTGCCAGAGGACTTGCTGCATTGTAATTTTGAGATTAATAAACAATGTTAAATCGAACATCAGACATGTTGCACTAAAATCTGGACAACTGGCGTACCTTTTAACATTTTTTTTTTCACCTAGTGTAGGGAGAAGTATACCACAAATATAAAAATGGTATTCTTTTGCTAAAACTGGGGGGAAAAAAAACTGTGGGAAAAATATAAAGTCAAGAAATTCTACCTCATTTTTAATGTCTTTAAATCACTGTTTATTTCAATTTATACAGTTTTTCCATACAAATATTTGCAACAGTTTGAATTTCAAAAAACGTAACATAGACGATAAATATCATGCTATTAAAGTATTAAATTTGTACAAAAATACTTTACAGTTTAATACTTATTTGTTACAAATAAAAATACATATTTAAGTGACTCATGAACCTTGGGCTTTTTGTTGTTCTTTTTTTTTTTTCTTTTTTTTTAACATGATTCAGCCTTGAATGTCATTCTGACCTTTTCTGGCAGTGCTGAAATAGAAATCGGAGATACTTGTGTGTGTGTGGGGCAGGTGAGCTTGTTCATGTATTGGAAACAGCAACAGGGATACAGTTAAACAGTTTAAATTGACCAGAAACAACTCTGTAAAGTGATTGCTTAGATATGGAGACTCTACAAATGTACAAATCCAGTATCTTTATATTCACCAAGTACAATAATTACCAATAACAACTTGAATACCAGAATAAACCAATGCAGCTGCTGGTGAGCATATAAAGCAACTGGCAGTATTTTATTGCTTGGGGGAAGAGGGGAGAGGAGAGAATTTGTGTGATGTGTTTGTAAAATATATTTACAATTTTAAGTTCTAAAAATGTGTTGCAGGGGGTAATGTTTATCATAAAGAAGGCTGAAAATAAAGCATATTAAATAGGACCTTTCTTCCGTCAAGAAACTGGTTGACTCAGAAAGCTCATGTGCGAGCTCATGTGTGCAAGTTTACAGGTTTATGGATCATTAAAGAGCTTTGTACCAATCTCCACTGACATAGTTTAAAAAAAGCCATTTTCTTTTAAAAAACCCTTTCTAATTTGTCTGAACTCATTTCAGTTTCACTCGTCTCAGTAATCCCCCGTCAGAGGTTTTATCCCACTAAAAAAGTCTCTTCTTAAAAATCCCCACAGGTTGCAAGACATACCATTAAATATTTCATTGCATAGGGAATAACGTATGTTCTAACAAAGTTTGCTGAAGTGGGGGAGTAATGTTCAATGCAAACTGCAGCTTCCTGCAAGCATTTTGTTCTAGCATCTAAACCCTGCTTTTTCTAATGAGTGCACCCTTCTCGCCAGCGAATAAAGGTTTCCAAAATCAGAGATGGAGCCATTTCACAGGAAAGCCCAGTACAGTAAACCACTCTGCCTTGTCCATCAGACAGCAGCACCTTCCTGATAAAAGGATTTTTAAAAATCACATAACCTGGACACTGCTGTTTGTTAGCAGAGGTTACCTCCATGCTTTCCCCTCAAACAGCAGCTGCTGCTGAAGGGAGAAGAACATTTAGATCATGTTTAAAACATCTCCCCAGTTTCTCATTTGGGGAAAAAAAAAGGCCCTTATGTATTTTTTTACTGTTACTAATCCTAGATTGTTTAGAATGGAATGACTTGACTTAATGAAGAATGAAACTATTTCCAAAATAACCGTGGATTAATAGAAGCCTTGAGACAGACCGACTGACCTCCTGTGCTTTTCAGTGCTGTACAGCATCTGAGCCTCAATCTCAGAGAAATCTTAAATGGATTTAGCACCATAATTGTCTTTTGCTACCGAATGTCCCGCTCCAGTGGTTTCTGCTATAACGTATTTGTAGGATCCCGCGTCTCCGTGCTAACGCTGCTGTGTCCGCTTTGCTGAAGGAAGGCAGCGTTGGGATCGCCCCACTCCCCGCTCCCTGAAGTGTGTTGTTGTGAGCTTCCTTTCTGAGATGCCAGTGGGTTTCTGCTGATGACCAGTTCCAGCTTATTGCCAGATTCGGCGATGAGGGGCACAACCAAACAGCAGTCAAAGTCTCTGGTGCGAACGTGGTTTACCTGATTGACGGGAAGATTGATTTTTGTTACTGTTTTAGGAAAAAAAATTGGGATCACTAGAGAAACAAGATTTATCCCCGAGACTATGGACTCCGATTTAACTATTCCAAGTAGAGAATCACCCAGCGTAAGACTATTTAACCGCGGTGTCTAATCTGAAGACATCAGTTAAATTTTCTACTCACTCTTAAAACAGAATGTAGCTAAAGTGGGGATATTTACACTGGTGCTGGCTGTTGCCAGCTGTCACAATGTCCACTCCATAAATGACATTTAACAGCACATAGTTTTTCTTTCAGTGTTTTTCAATTTAAATGCCACAGAGCACATGTGAAATTTCAATTCAGTTCAGGTCTTCTCTGGTTTTATATAATATAAATAAATTTATATAAAGTATTTTATTGGGCTAGTTGAGAAATAATTTTGTTTTTTCATCATAGTCCAAGTTGGCACTGTGGTAAGTGATGCTGAATGAGTATCACATTATTCCAACTATGTCAGTCAACACTTGGATTAAACACAGAAATAATTCTCAGGTTTGTATCAAGGAAAGCAAAAAAAGACAAATCTGTGTGGAAACGCTTTGGGAAATTCCAGCTTCCTACTGAGCATTTATATGTTTCTTTTGGAGTTCTAAATTACCATTCTAGTTAAGTTCTAATTAAGCATTCTGAAAGAATTTGTTTATATAAATCTGACTGCACAGGAAAAATCCAGCTTTAGTGCCACTGCATAAAATTCCAAAGCTCCATGAAGTGTTGCCTTTTCTTGCCAAGGAAAGAAATCTTAAGAAATCTACACAGCATAGCCTGCGGTGCAGAGCAATTATGGTCACTTGATGTTCTTCCTGCCCCCCTACAAACATCCCTTCCCAGCAGAAATACAAACAGGGGTGCTCATTATTTAAAATATAATCAGCCATGTAGATTACAGGGCTGTTCCAAGTAACAAAACTGCAAAACTGTGCAGTTTTCTATAATCACATCTCCAAACACGGATACCCAAACACTGCTGAGTGTGGTTATAAATCTTTTTACAAAGTGATCTGTATGTCATGTCCCTTCATGCCAAACCTGCACAATGCCAGAAACATTACCTGTAAAAGTCTGTCATACGGTTTTAAACCTCCCAGATCACCAGGGCCAGCTGGTCGGATGTTTTTAACATACACTCCTTTTTCCAATAAACCATCTGAGACACTGAACCCGAAGTCTTCTCCATCAGAGTCCTTGTACAAAGTTACCTGTGGAGGAGATGTGACGTGATGAGAAAGAAAATGTTTGTCCCCATTTCTACAAGCATTAGGCAGGTTTTCTTCCTAGGATGGTTTTGGTGATTTTTAGTTTTTTTTTTTTTCACATTAGAGAGATCACTTACCTACTATTTGGTACTTACAGTATTAAAGTTGTCCCCATTTTGACACTGTGTTAATATTCTCAGAAGCCACCTTATTCTTCTGTAAATAAACAGCCCTTTTCACTTCTGGTTGTCAGCTGGAAATTTGTGGTATTTAGCCCACCTTTTCTGGTGTCGCTTTTTGAGCCTTAAGTGTTTTGTTTCTCTATTCTCTAGCTGCCAGGATCTGAGTACAAGGTAAGGCTTAGTTTTGCTTCACGTATGAAGACCTGGCCTCAACCAAACAATTGGTGCTGTGTCTTGCAATAAAGGGAATAAAGACCATTGTCACTGTAAGCTCTAGACAGCCTGGCCAGGTAGTGCCCACCCTGTAAAGCCTAACCTCAAAAGTGCTCAGTATAAGAGTTGCAATGCAATCTTTTAAGGCAGTACAAATAAGGTTCCTTCTGAAAGAGCTTGCAGGCAGTGTTCTTACAGTTACATAGCCATTAGGTGGTCATTGAAAAGCAGGAAATAGAAGATAAAACTGTTAGGAGAAGGTTTTTCAGGTGTTCAGAAGACAAGGCCTCACAGACAGTTTTGTGAATTTGGCTATTTGACAGATAAAGATAGAGACTTCTTTGTAGGTAAGTGGCATGCTTAGGTGTTTGTTTTCTTGGTCCTCCCTCACATCAGGAGTGCTGACCTACGCAAGTAAATCGTGTGAGTGGTGTGCCTCCTGACACTGTGCACAGATAGAGCTGCAGAGTCAAAACTGTGTTTTTACTGCTGTAAAACACTGCTGGACATGTATCACCCTGGATTCAAAATGCACTGGTTTTATCATACCTTGGCTAATAAAAATGACAACATGAAGTATTCCAAAATTTTATAACGGCTTGGTACAAGTAACGTTCCATGTGTTGCATCCTCGTGTGTTTTGTCAGCCACTGAATTCCTTCCTGATGTTTCTGAATTGCAGAATGATTTGAATTGAGGGGGACTTCGGGAAGTCTCTAGTCCAGTGTCCCACTCAAAGCAGGCTGAGGGCTTGATCAGTATTTCATAGAAGGATGCCGAGGCACAGCAGTGCTGGGGCACAGCACAGGTTGGTGCTGCCTTCAGAAAGCTGCTCAGCTCCTGTCTTAATTGCCATTGTGAAAAACTAAGCCAGAACAGAACAGGTTGTCTCAAAACAAGAGTAAAAGATTTGGGGTTTGGGTTTCTTGCCTGCTCTCTGCAGTTTTCTTGACTTGGGCTTAGGGGTGTATCAGCCCTGCTTTCACCAGAAATAAATCACACTCACTGCTAACTAAGTTTGGTAGCT
The DNA here is from genome assembly GCA_013400655.1 of Mystacornis crossleyi. Lineage (NCBI taxonomy): Eukaryota > Metazoa > Chordata > Aves > Passeriformes > Timaliidae > Mystacornis > Mystacornis crossleyi. The sequence goes on along the minus strand of VYZQ01023205.1, from coordinate 8,928 downwards.
GTCCTGGGCAGCAGTGGAGATAAGCTGGATACCACGGCAGCTGCTGCAAGAGCAGCACCATTTTCTCTGTAGATGTGGGTGGTGCACTGCGGGGCTGCTGTGAAAACATCAGTGTCTTGTGCCGTGGGGAGCACAAACACCCCCACGTGGTGTTCATCCCTTACTTTACCCCAGCTCATCCTCCTCCCTTGTTTCTCTCGCCCTGAACAGCACTGCAAAGCAGAAAGCCACATCTAAAGTCCCCTTAACTAAGCTGAAGGCTTTCTTCCTGCCAGTGACTTTTTTGGGTATGAGCTGTCATTTCATACTTCACAGGGATTGTAATGTTTAAGGTCTTTGCCTTCTTTCCCCCCCCATCTTCCCCCCAAGGTAACTTCTTGCTGAACCTTTCATATGTCCTCCATCCCTGGATGAATTTTAGGAATCAATGGGCATTTCAGCTACTGAAAAACCTATCTGCAAATTCACAATAATTCATCATAGAATGATTTTAATTTGTATCAACAGATGCGATATCAGCAGGACTCTGGGGAAATTCTAATAATTCATTATGAACAGAGGCTTTTGTTTGTGATATCATAGCATGTTTAACAAAGCTTTGATGAAAAGTATGTTTGAAGCTGCCACAAAAGTGCTCTAAGACCACCATTCTGCAAGACTGATAAAAACCCCTATAAAGCAGGGAGATATATTTTACTTGACAGATTCGTGTGCACTTCCTGGCAGAAATTAGAAATAACTAGGTCTGGATCAAGGCCCAAATTCTCTTCTAGCAAAGTAACTTTTTTTCCTCATCATCACGAAAGACAGAAGTGCTTCAAGTTAACTGCTTCTTAAAGAAGCCTTGGCAAGTTCATGTAAAAAAGAGATACCATACCTAAGTGAAGAAGACTTAACATACTCTGTACTGTTCTAGCACAGGTGGCACGATTTTTAAAAGGAACTTCCCCTTTCCACTTACTCCTTTTTCTTCCCCCTTCTTCAAGCACTGGAGTCAAATGGAGCTGGATCCAGCCCCAGATGAACTACAAAAGCATATGAAACAGGGGACTCTCTGAAGTCATCTAGACTATTCTTGTCCTAAGACAGGATCAACTGCACCTAAGCCATTTTGGAGATGCATTTATCTGCCCCACTTTTTAAAATCTCATTGAGACTCCACAGTCTATTAAAAGTAATCTTTTCCAGTGCTTTTCCAGATGTTTTCCTTGGGTCTAAACTAAATCACCCTTGCTGAGGCTTAAGTCTGTTGCCATCCACAGAGAACAAGATCACTTTATTCTTTCTCTGCAGTGATGTAAAATAAGGCTTGTTTTTCACTGGACCCTGTCCGTATGGTCAACATCTTTCTTTAATTTTCAGACCCCAAACTGGACACTATTACAGTCAAGACCTTCTCAAAGCCAAGCTGGAGTGGAGAATAATTCACCACAGATGGTGGTCCCATTCATATGTTGTATGATAGTGTTGCTTTTTTTCCTGTTTTTAGTGAGCGATCTATCAGCAAACAAAACACACACAAAATCAGCTCTAGAGATCTATAGGAAGAGCCATTTCACATTAGCTCACCTTAACTTGTGTCTTGTCTGTAATAATGCACATGCTACTTCATGCCCACCTTGTGAGACAAAAAATGGAGCATTTCAAATGATAAGGGGCATGAAAGAAGAGTTTTGCTGTAGAGGGTCCGTGGAAAGTAACTGCAACAGAGAGGGCAAGGCAGGGGACAAGGAGGGGCACAGACCTTGGGAATGATCATCCAAAGTCTTTTACCAATCACAACTTACACATTTCAAAATACTTTCTGATGTTTTTGGTTCTTCAGATCTACAGGTCGTAGATTTTTTACAAACTGCTTCCCTTACAGCTATCTTCTCTTGACTTTTGCTATATTTAACAGGAGCTTGGAACTTAAAGAAACTGATGCTTACTTCAGGGATGAGGTAGCAATTTAACCTTGTTGCGTGTTTGACAGCTGCCACATTTTTCAGATGGAAGTCATCTGCAGAGAACTTTCTTTTGTATTAGGGGTTATAATTTTGGGGCTAATTCTTCTTAGGGGGACATATATTCTTCAAAGAGAATCTCTGATAAAAGCCCTGCTATCTGAAATACTCAGTATCTATTTAATAATGGGTATGGACAAAGCCCTATCACAGGTTCCTCATCTTCACTTGCCGCAGCCCTCTCTGAATGGAATAAAACTGCAGACAATTCACACAACACCTAAATCATGCTGGTTTATCTCTCCTGCTGATCACAACTCTTTGGAAGGTCTGATCTCAATAGCAAAATCTCCATTTGGGTGATTTGTTAGACTTTTAAATTTACATCAGGAGCCTAAGGGTAAAAGAAGGTGGAATTGGAAATTTAATTCATATTTCATAAGCAATTAAATAGTTACAAATTTAAAACACACGCTTATACATTTTGAGTCCGTGCTTATGCCTCTTCCCCTCAAATCTATAAGAAATGCTTAATTTAAATTCATACATCTTGCACAGATCAGCTATTGAGATATTTTAACTGACTGTAATTTTAGGTTAATGACTACTTGCAATAATAATATTGAAAAATTATCTGATCCTAGTGCATATTTTTGCTCTCAGAGGAATGTGCACTCTATGAAACTTCTAAAAAATGGTCTGCTACGATTTTTAGAAAAATATTAATCTATATTATTACCTAAGTAGATAAAATCATTAAAGACATTCATTAAATTTGGGTACTGATATAGCAATACATTATCCAGCTAAATTAAATGTTATTAAACCATCTAGAACAAATACTTGAAGAGATTTGTAGGACACTTATCTCAATCCTAGTTTCCTCAGGACAAAGACAGTTCAAGTGCACAACTGGTGAACGCAATGCAGAAAGAAAGAGCAGTGAAGAATTGAGGTTACCTTGCTGCAAAGTGAACTCCGACCTGTGGGCACACAGGCCCTGCCTCGGCAGGGATGCAGACTCATCACACTGACACAGAACAAAGGCACCTGCCCTGCCCTGCCCTGCGCACGAAACTGGCAAAGCTCAGCAGCACGTAGTCAAGTACATGCTTGAAAATCTGCCACGGGAGGTCTTAGACAAGCTCTCTCAGCTGCTATCTCAGAACTACTTACACCAGCACAGTTCTCCAAATCTTCCTATTTTTCAGTGGCCCAACTAATTAAGACAGTTGCCTGCAGAGGGTAGAACACATTGCCAGCAAGAGGATACATGAAAAATACCTCAACCAAGGCATTTCCCTAACAGTGAAGTGTTGTAGTGCATGAAGGTGAAGTCATTCCTGTGGCATTGCAGCTCTTTTGGAAAACCGTGATTGGACAAGCTGTCCAAAGGAACAGGTTATTAGTGTTAAACTAGAGGTCTAATACAAAAATGAAGGAGGAGAGAGAAAGTAACAGGCACAGTGCTACCCAAGAACCAGTAGGAAAACTAACAAGTAAGAACTTGCTCAGATGGGCATGAATAAAAAGCAGCCCATGCTGCCTGGACCAACCTGCACGTGTCATAGGGGTAAAATCTCACTTTGGGGAATCAGACCATAAGATCCAGTCACTAGTTTCTGTTCTTCTTGAATGACGTAAGGATTTGGAAAATCCTTGGTATAGGTTCAACTTTTAGATTTTAAGAGGGGAAATGACTCTTTTCTGGGTGACAGAACAGACAGTAAAAGCAAACTCAGCATCACTTCAGCAGACAGGGGAAAACTGGGCATATTGTCTGAACAAAACCTAGAAATTACCCAAAGGGAAGGTCAAAACAATCTTAAAAATAGTCAACTGAAGCAAGAGAAAGGTCATGGACAGGCTATTTGTACTGCCCAGGACACTAACAGCTAGTTACTATCACAGAATACCACTGACTCATTAACAGAAATCTGACGACTCCTTTCCAGGCAACGATTTATTTTAACATTAGAGGCTGGTTTTGTAGTCCAGAACTGTGCCTTTGCTGAATGTGAGCCCATTGTGAAATGCCTACTGGCATACTTGGGTTTTATATTTCACATTTATTCACCACTCAGAAAAACCGAGCACAGTACCTAACTCTGCTGATCACATCAAGCTGGAAATAGGAACAGCTTAAAAGGATCACAACACATCCTTATTGATCATAAACACTGGCAATGAATTCATTTACCATATATGCCATCAATTCTTTACCACCTTCTACAAACATTCATTTGCCCATACTCAGCGAGTCCTTACGTTGCTGAACTAAACTGAACTACAGACTAAACTCAGTCAAATCCACAGGGATTAGAAACCAACCCAAATCTCTTGAGAATGATCACAGGAAATTAATGAAATTTCTGTGTTCTGCTTCCTTTCTGGAAAGATTTCAGACCTTTAAGAGGAAGATGGGTGCAGGAAATGGGATGCTTATTCCCATCAGGACATTATAATGTCCCTCAGAGCTTTGGAACCTGGTGGCTGTTATGGACTTGAGACCCAAAGTGGCAGGGTGTTTGCTGTGCATATCCAAAGATACTTCATCCAGTACTTCCTTGGAGTGCAGTGCCACCTCCGTATCACCAAGTGATTTCAACCATCCCGAGCAGTGAAAAGTTGCACAGTCTGAAGATTATTTATCCTTTTCAGAGCAAAGGAATTATAGAAAAAAGAAGCAATACTTAATTTGAAATTACATTCTATATTCTGTACATCGAATCTCTTGTATTTGATTCAAAATGAGTGTTAATTTGAAAACGGACCAATGGGAGCCCCAAAGCCTCCTGAGTAATTTCCTAAAGAAATGTATTTTCTAGAAATTAAATTTTGCTTTCTTAATGAACACATTTTGCAGAGAAGAGTTATTAGTCCTGTCAATTCAAATTACCAGTGGGTGCTCCTTTCAAAAGAGCAGTGCCTTTTGAGGATTTATTGTAAAATGAAATAGTAGACAAGGATGCATCTTATTCATCTGTTTTCCCCCACAAGGATATATCATTAATGTGTTTGTATGAACTAATATGCATGGCCCCCCCCAATTACATCTGTGGAGTCATTATTAAAAATGCTTACTGTGTTGCCATATAATTAGAGTTCCTGTGCTGAATATATTATATCAAAGCTGTCAGAAGAAAATTTACAGACCTTGTGTAACTCCACAGGAGTTGGTGACATGATTTCTTTCATTTCTTGCTTAAATTTTCTCAGAACCATGGACTTCCTCCCCACATCTGATGGCAATGTGTTGCTACGAGTAGCTTGACTGTAATGTGGCCTTACAGAACTTCTTTCCTGGAAACTGGCTTGTCTTCCCAGCTGGTTACGAGGTTGTGGGTTTTCATGATTCAAACTCACTGTACTTCCTGACATGATTGTGGCCTAGAGCATTAATGAACAGGTTAATTTGTAACAGAGAATGTGGTTTAAGCAAGAGGTTAATTCATAGCAGTAGGAAAAACACCTCTATTCTTTGTTAGAACACAGTCACTCAGGGCACAGCAAAAGGCAAGAGGATAGATGTTCAATCTGCTTGCAAGTCACTATAAAATAAAGGACCACAACAAAACACAATAACAATATATGAACCCTATGGGCAAAAGTTTTCAGATGGCATTTCAAACTAAAATACTGAGCACCAGAACAGCTATGCCTGTAAACCAGTCCCCTGGCAGACTGAAGAGTGTGCAGTGTAATTGCTTATTTTAAAAATATTTTACACATAAATAAAACAACATCTAAGTTGTGGCATAATTGCATTTGTTGGAATTGGAACTACAGGAAGGCATTTACAATTCAGACTGTGTGTGCAAGGTAAGAAAATGTGAGTCAGCAGAATACGTAGGTAGCTCTAGAGCCAGCATGGGCAGAGCGCCTGGGCACTACCGCAAGCTGGGGGAATCTCAGAGCAGGTAGGCTCACCGCCTGGAAAGAAACTTTGCATGACATGCATACTGCAAGAGTGACTCCCTTAGCTCAGCACTAACACTGGCCCTGGTCTCAAATGCTGGTTTTAATCTCAGTAAAAGCCAGCCTTTTGTTTTAGATGCAAGAATAGCTGGAGGATGAAATCTTGAAAGATGATGATGGGAATCACCTCACCCACTGGGTGGAACAGACTGACTTGAAAAGCACCCATGCACAGCAAGGAGCCTTCTGCCTTGGGGAAGATTTTCTGCTCCAGGGAATGGGAAGCAAATGCACTTTGGCACAGTCACTGCAGGGACAGGGTGTGCTGAATTTCCTATTTATTATCTCTTCCGATGGACAAGTGGAAAGGCAAGTTTAAAGAACGTAATCTGAACTCTGACTGGGACTGGATGCAGACAGCCTGCTTGAAAGTGAGAAGTAAAAAATAAGGGCAAAACAGACAAATAAATGTTTGTCTGTGCCTCTGGTGAGCATGTCTGTCACCCTTCCTTCTCACAGCTCCAGCATACTTTCACTAGGAGATAATGGATTGTAGCCATAACACTCTTTTGTGCTCAGTAATGACCGATATTACTGCCTGATGGAGCAAAAGCAGCCAGAGGACTCGGCAAACAACAGCCTTCTTTGCTCTTTGGCTGAAGACCTTGAAATGAAAAACGATAAGGAGTCCTTGACTATGCCAGGGCACTTCATAAAGCAGAGGCATGGCGACTCTCAGCATCCTGTCACACTGAATGAGTCTGGCTTTCTTTACAGAGCTGGGGGTTGTGCAACGAGGCGATGCTATAAATGTACGTCTACAGTTCCGAATTTGACTTTTGTGAGAGGCTGAGGAAAATTCAATGTGTTGCAGTATCTGAATTCTGGTCAGCATGGATGACCTACTTCCCTTTCGGAATTATCTATTTCCATATCCTTTTATTAGGCTCTGAATACTGAAAACTGCA
>VYZQ01023204.1:0-55111 GCA_013400655.1 Mystacornis crossleyi | reverse complement strand
TCAGATCAACACAGTTTTGGGCCACAGAGCACTGGTGTTTTTTAGCTTCTATGTATTGAGGAAATTACTAATGGTTTCTCAATCCCAAGCTCTGGAAGTCAATGTTGGAAAGCTCTGGAAGAACAGAGGCTGTGGGGAGTCCAGAACTGGAGTGTTCTGGTTGCCACATCCAAGGCAGGAACAGAGCTAAGACTGAACCTGGATCAGCTGATCAGAGGGGTGTGGTTCCCATTCAGTGGTTTCCAGGATACAAAATGGTTTTCCCCACGGCTCACAGGAGACACAATTCTGTGTCGTGGTGTCAGTGCTCATCCACATGTCCTGGTGCTGTTCTTCTCCAAGATTTCCCAAAAACATGTCCTGGTGCTTTACTTCTTCAGGATTCCCCAAAAATATGGCCTTTTTCAACCTCTTGGCCACCACCAAAAAAATTCCACTTGACCCCCACCAGCCATCCCTGAGCTCAAATCCACTTGAGCCATCCCAGGACCAAATCCTAATCTTCAGCCTTCCTGGAACAGCTTCTCTCTTCCCAAATCTCCCCTTGCAGCATGGATTTCTGAAGAGGTGCCCCCCGTGGGGGGGATGAGCATGAGCGGATGCGTGGGGCACGGGGTTTCTCTGTCCCTGTTCCCTGGTCATGTGTACCCCAAATTCTGTCCCCTATTGGTCAGTTTGAATGTAGCCCGCGGGAATCCTGTACTTAAGGGAGTGTTCACAGGACCCCGGGGGGGTTGTTCCAGACCTGTTCTGGGGGCAGTCGCTGTCGGAGTCCCTGCCGGGCCCTGGCCACGTGCGGCCAGGGGGAATAAAATCTGAAAACATCTATCAAATATCGTCTCCTTGATTCTTCCACGGGCCAAGGCTGTCTCCCAGGGAAAGGTTGCAGCCACCCCACTGCAACAGATTTCCACCAAAGAAGAAGGCTGCAGAGATCCCCTGGGAGGTGATGCCCAGAGGGAAATCAGAGTGAACACAGTGACATCCCAGCTTGTCTCACCTGTCTGCAAGATCCCAACATGGATCAGTGGTCCTGCTCAGCCAAGAGCTTCCCAAAGGAGCAGGAATGACCCCTGCAGCTCCATCTCACCCGCAGAATGCCGCAGCCAAGAGGTGACCTACTGGAATGCCACCACGTGCCAAGCCCATCATTCTTACACACAGAAATCCATGTTAAACCTGCTCCAGCAGCAGCAGATCATTGTGGGGGAGAGAGGAGGGTAATTTTTACCATCCAAAGCCCAAACAGATGGCAAATTCCTGTGTCAGGCTCTGTGGCCAGAATTGAAAGGCTCAGGCGCATCTGTCACAAACATCATTCCCAGCCTTTTCTCTCCAAGCCTTTGTTTCCTTCTCATTGCTTTGACACCAACAGATTCCCCCTGGAAATTCAGGAATTGTGCTTGCAAATAACACAGCCCCCAGCTTTCCCAGGACCTAAAGCCTGGTGCTGAAGAGAATAATTGTATCTGCCTCCAGCTGATTTGGAAAGACAAAATTTACCCTGGCAAGACTCTCCTGCACTGGGGGGGGCAGAAAAAATCTGGACACTCCTCTAAATCATCCTCTTTTAAGCATTATTTTCTTGTTTCCCTCTTACTTCCAAGAAAACCTGTGTGGGCCAGACTGAAGGCCTCTCAAGGTGCCTTTCAGTCTGTTTTATAGGGCTCTGCATAGAGGGAAAACACGAACACGGAGGGGTTTTCATGAGTCTGATTTTAGGATGAATAAAAGAGGGAAGATGCAACATGTCAGGAACGAGGGTGGGTGTCCCTGCAAGGCTCCAGCAAAGTCCACTGGGGACAAGGGACCAGGAATCAACTCTTCTACCATCCCCTGACTGAGTCAGGGTTCATTTTCCCTCTCTAGGTCAGCTTTCCCCACAGGCCAGGAATTCCAAAGCCATGGTTGTGCTTGTGCTGCAAGAGAAGGAAAAGTCCTTGCCCAGAAAGAAAAGAAGTCCCCAGTCCATTAGGGGTTGTGCCTGCAGATCCTTTGCATTGTATATCTGCATTTTAAAATCATTAGTAATGTTGTTTTTTTTTTTTACTAAAAGCATCCATTGATGCTCTGTGTAGGTAGAAAAGAAATTCACAAAGGAAAGTGTAGTTTCACATTTTCCCTTTGTTTTTGTCATGTGTGTATCCTTTGCTGCTCCTTCAAGAAAAGCAGGTATGCTTTTTTTATTTTTTAATACAATGTTCAATTTTCTATTTATAAAATTCCTCAACTCAGTTTTTGAGGTAAACTTTTCTGGAAAGTGAACCGAAATGGGGCTGGCACATAATTCCAGTAAGCAGAGCTGAGATATGTCTCTGCAATGCCTTTAATGCAAGGCTGCCTGAACCCCCATTTCAGAGTCTTAGGGTGTTTAATACACACCCCATGTTGATTTTCTGGGGGAAAAAAAAAAGACATGAATGTCAAATTATTGTGTTTGTATCGGCCAAATCTCCCTCCTCAGGTGGGAATTTTGAGATTTGTGCAGCCTATTCTCCTCCCAGTTACTTTCTCCCATCTCCTCCTCTTCACTGGGCAAACCAGGGTAAAACTCCAGAGTCCCCCCGGGGTTTCCCTATTCCTTTCTCCCTGTTTTCCTCTTTTTCTTCTAAATTATTTTTTCAAGTAGTGGAACTGCTAAAAACCTTTGCATCCAAAGTAATGACAAAGTTTCTCCTGCAGGGATCACTTTGATTAAAAAGCCCCTGTAAATATTGTCACTGGCCATATCCAGAATATTTCCGGGGTTCTGTGTTTGCACAGCAACCCACAAACATTTGAGGAATTGATTTCCCTCTGAGGCCAGGCTGAAGGAGGAGATCCTGCAGACCCTGAGTATGGGATGTGACCAGAGCCCCTCACTTTGTCACTGTGTCACTGTGGGAGCAGCCTGACCCTGCATGGGGTGTCTGGCTTTAAACTGATACAAATAAAAGAGATGTCTGGGCCGTGACCTGAATACGCAGAGATTTATAATTATTTTGTCTTGTTGGGAATTGCACGATCCACGGAGGTTTCATGATTTGCAGCAGTGATGGGAACACACTGCGGTGTGTTCCACCACAAGCCACAGTGGAAAAAAAGGAATTTTAGGGTGGAGAGGAGAGCACAGAATAAGCCTGCGGATCCAAACTCAGGGGAAACTTCCCCAACAAGAGATTTTTGCAAAACCATCCGGTTGGCAGGGTAAAAGCAGCAAGTGTTTGAGTGCACATGGCAGGGAGGCAGCCCCAGCCCCAAGAGCAGGCCAGGGGGACACGAGGGACATACGGCCCTCTGGGTGCCTTCGCACCAGAGTCATTCCATGGTTCTGTGATCCGTTCCCACCTTCCTCAAACCAAAAACCTCTCAGGCAAAACTGATGCCTTCTCCAGCCACCTAGAGAGTAGAAAAGAGTTAGGGAATAAAGGCAGGGATTTATTTGAACGGCCTTCAAAGGTACCACCCTGGGGAGCCAGAGGCTGCTTCCAAAAAGGACCCCAAGAGGGACGACAGGTCACGAGTTCTTCACACTTTTATAGGTTTGGTCTATTTGCATATCAGCATAAATTCACCAATTAAAACTTTAGTCTCTTCAATTTCTCCACCTCTCTCGCAGCCCTAGTTTCCACCTTTAGGCCTAGGACAACCTGAATGTCCTTGAACAGCAAGCTCAGAGAAGCTTTGTGGTGTCTATCTGGCCTAAGAGAGCAGCTAACGAGCTGTAAGGAACTTCAGAGTTACACACTAGGCAATACAGGATTTGAAAAATATAAAAGTTAAAACCTAAGGCATCAGAACGAGGGCGGCGGCGGCCACGGGATGGCAGCAGAAACTCAGCGATGCAGCACCAGCTCGAATTCTCACCCTGCCTGATGGACTTCCTCTATTACAGGCAGTAAATTGAATCATTTTATTGTCTGGAGGAGGAAATTTCTGCGGTTTTCCAGCCAGACGCCTGCTCTGGCGCTCGGAGGAGATGGCGCAAAGATAAGGTACGGCCGTGCCCACACCCCCGGGCACCCCTGAGGGCACATCTGAGGGCTGGGGTTAATTGGTGGGAGAACTCTGCTGCTTCTTCCCAGACGCTGCACAACCACTGAGCACTGATTAAAACATAAAAATACGGTTTTTTGAAAGGGCTGTTAGTCCACCTTCCTCCTCCTCCACCTCCTCCTCCTCCTCCTCTTCTCTGCTCCCTCCCCCCAAACTCTGCTTAGCCAAGCTTTACACACTTAGGCTTCCCAGCCTTTCCAGCCCATTTCAGGTGCGCTGTTGCTCTTCTCCCTCTTCCCTCCTTCTTACTGATTTGTCTGGCTGAGCTGTCGCCAGTGGCCGTGGGCTGGGCAGCCCTGATGGCACAGCCAGGCGCTGGGACAGGAGAACACCCTCCAGCCGTGGCAGGAACCAGCTCTGGGCCGCTCCCTTCGTGTCCGAGCTGCATTTTCCGTGTGCTTCACCACACAGGAGTGCAGAGATTGCACAGGCTTCAAACGGCTGCTGCTGCCTCTGCCCCGTCTGTCTGCCTGTAATAACAACCCAGTTTTGCCTTTAAGAGGCCAATATTAGGAATTTGTGCAGGCAAATAAGGTCGATAACCATAGCATTATAATTGTTCTACTTTTTTTTTTTTCCCATGTTTTCGGGACCTTGATCAACTCTCAGTGTTTGGAAAAAGAAGTAAGACATAAATTATGCATACCAATATCCCATGATCATGGAATCCTGGAATGGTTTGCTTGGGAAAGGACCTTAAAGCCCATCCAGGCCCACGCCCTGCCATGGCCCAGGACACCTTCCGCTAGCCCAGGCTGCTCTAAGCCCCGTCCTACCCGGTCTTGGACACTTCCAGAGGTCCAGGGGCAGCCACAGCTTCTCTAGGCACCCTGTGCCAGGGCCTTATGTCCCTGACAGGGAAGAATTTCCTAATGTCAAATCTCACCCTATTCTCTGCCTGTTTAAAGCCATGATCAGTCTCTAAACTGATACCCAGCCAGAAATGTGGTTTATTTGATTTTTTAATCAAATTTAACTTCTTTGCAGCATTGCCAAAAGCAAGCCATGTGCTTTTCCTGAAGCCAGGTTTGGGATTTTTTATTACAGACCTTCACCAGCCCCACTGGGGCCTCTGATGCTTCTCCTAGAGGCATAAGGAGACAACTCTCTGTATCCAGCCTTGCCCTTCTCCAAGACATCCTCTCTTAATTTAAGCCAACCACATCCCTCTGGCTCTGAGTATCCAAGTCTCCAGGTCCTACTCCCAGGGCTTTGCAGAACTGCTCAAGGAGGAATGGGAATGGCAAAAGAGACTGGTGCAAAGATACCATTCCCATTTCCCCCAGAGGCTCTGGGTTTACCTGGAAAATTCTGGCTATCCAGGTTTTACATCCAGAGCTGACAAGACTCCCAGCCTAACTTTTCCCTTCCCATTTCAATGCCTGCAGGTGCAGAGGCTGGGAAGGAGAAGATGTTCAGAATTAAATAAGTCATTTGGGCATTTTTCCCCCTTGGCAGAGGAGTGCTGCTTCCTCCTCACCTGGGTGAATTTTTCCCCTTTGAACTGTTTTTCTCACCTCCTTTTTCTGCTCGAGTCCTTGACTTAGAGGGAGCATTTCAATAATTTGCTGCAGGTTTTGTAAAGAGACCAAGGAAAAGCTTGGACCAGGAAGCACAAAGCAGTGGGGAGCAGAGTGTGGGTTTCTCCAGGCCGTGTGACAGCATCACACCCTTGAGACACCTGGGTGACACCATTGCCCCAGACCTCAGGGCCAGGGGGCAAAAACGGGGCTGGAAAAGGGGAATACAGGAGCAAGAGCTGCTGGTTGGTCAAGTAGAGTGGCTGGAAAAAAGTCCATTTCCATTCTCACCACTCCAAACTCGCCCACCCAGTGGGGTTGAGTAGAGCTGGAGGAGTGTTGGGGGAAGTTACTGGGGTGCAGCAGCATTGCTGAACCCCTTGGAGAGAAGAAATGCCTCGATATTTGAGAACTGGGGGGAAGAATGAACTCTTGGCAGCTCCAGTGAGTCCATAACAGCCCCTTGCCCACGGAGGTCACTGGATGCACCCCTGCCCAGGCCCACTGTTGACACCAAATGTCATTTCTCATGTCAGAGGGGTCTCCACACCCCTGGGAGCTGCTGAGTTTTCTACGTCCCCCTTCAGAAAGTCCATCACACGTGGCCTAAGCCTGTTTCTGTTCACCAGGAGTCCATATCTGCCTCTAACCAACGTTATCATCAGCAGAAAGGCCTACAGAGGAAAGGATGTAGAGACTCAGTGGGCCATGTCCCTGAAAAGAACCATCCTGGGGTGATCCCTTTGATTTGGCCCTGAGAAATCCCATCAAAAGCTGCACTAAATTGCTGGCTCGTAGTAAAATAGAAGTCATTTCATCCAGGCTTTGGGGGAGATACATCCCCCCTTCAATACAGCATCTAGCAAGGCCACAACTTAATTGTTGTTTTGTAGATGAATGTGATATCGTCTCAATATTTTTACCAGTGGTGGGTACTTTGAGCTTCTTTTACTCGCAGGATACAAAACCCAGCAACATCATATCACTACCCAGTTACCAAGGTAACTGGAGAGAAAGATAGAAGCGTCTCGGGTTGCACACTTTGTGATCTCCCTTCATTAGCTCATTTCTTGACATCAGCTGCTTTCCCAGCTCCATTTCTCCCTCTGCCTGCAAACCACACAAGAACCGTGAATCCAGGTCTCTTCTGAGGAAGGTGATAGTGCCAAGAGGCAGAAAAATGTTCGTGGGCTATTCGCCACTGGATCTTCATCTTAGAGGACATTTGTACACCTGGAAAGGGGGATGGTTGCATCACCAAGAAGGAACTGGCAGTGCAGTTGTTATCCCTCTGCCTCGGTGGCCCCAAGCATTGGTTTCATACTCAAAAGACCTCCAGGTCCAGAAGCCAAGCCGTGATGTCCTCCCTTCCCCCATGCCTGGCACTAATTCACTGTTGGGCTCGTGGAAATGGTCCAGCTGCCGGCTGGGATGAACTCCTCCAGGATCACAGTGCCACTGTCACTGCAGTGGAAAGGGTGGGATGCTGACACCAGTGCCAGAGGAAAATCCAGCTGGGAATAGACCTGATAAAGGTCTATTAGCTCCCTAAAAGCAGTGTTTAAAAAGCACCCAGGTGATTAAAATGCAACATAAATAAAACACATCCAGAAGCACACAAAGAGAGGCTCAAATGCTTCTCACGATTTGGGAACAAGATTCCTCAGAGTTTTATAACTCCTCTGATGGCAAAGTGTCAAGAGAAGCTGGTAAGTTTCTAGGAAGGAATTCCTCTCTGTAAGGGTGGGGAGACCCTGGCCCAGGGTGCCCAGAGAAGCTGTCGCTGCCCCTGGATCCCTGGCAGTGCCCAAGGCCAGGCTGGACAAGGCTTGAAGCGCCCTGGGACAGTGGAAGGTGTCCCTGCCCATGGCAGGGGTGGGACTGGATGAGCTTCAAGGTCCCTTCCAACCCAAACCATGCTGGGATTCTGTGACCATCCTGGTTTATGCAGGGCCACCCTCCACACACCCTCTCTGATTTCCCACCCTCCTCCCCGTTCTTAACTCCTGGCATTTATAACTTGAATCACACCCAGGCAGATGCCACCAAGGCTGTACACACACAGAGCTCAACCACCAGTGTGTCACAGGTGTTCCAGGCAGTGCCAAAACCTTGGGCAGGTGCTGATGGAAAAGCCATTCCTACCGCAGAGGAGGCCACCAAGGAGTGGGGACACGGGAGAGGAGCCAGAGGGGAATCCTTACCTGGGGACTCCCAGCCAGTGCCAGAGCTCCCACCCAAGCACGCGGGGACGGAAGAACAACTCCAGCTTTTGTCACCTGCTGGAGTGTGAGGGGTTCTGGGGCTCAGTTCCTCGTCCTGCTCAGTGCAAGTCCCACTCTGCACCCTGGGTGCACAGCCCGGGTCCAAAGGGATGTCATTGACACCAAGTCATGCTAGCCATGGGCCGCAGGAGCTGCTGAGCCAAAGATTGCCTTGCCTGGCTCCACACCCCACCAGGCATGCACTAAATACAAAATTCATACAGCAAATAGCCAGCTGCAGGCAAATCAAGCTCAAACCATGTGGACACAGAAAAGCTTGGTCACAGAGAAATTCTCCGCCCCATGGCCTTGTTTATGAGAGAGAATTATTTTTCTCACAGCACGGAGCTGAGAACCAGGAGTTTATGTAAACCCCCTTTTGTGTTTTGTAAACTATATTTTGCAGGTGTTGTTTTTTACATCTTGTTATTCTCACTTGTTGTTCTTGGGCATTGTTATAACTGACCAGTGGTTATGAGAGGCGTCCATCAAGTGGACCAATGACCTCCTGCTCCTTGTACGGGCTAGCCTTTTCAAGGACTGGTTTTTTCTTAATAAAACACTTTTTTCCTGCCTTAAAGTTATGCTGCTGTTTTGCCATCCCTGAACTCAACAACGACAAAACCGCCTCTGCATTCCCTGTTCTGCTCTCTCCAATCCCAAAGACTCTGATAAATGTGGGAAATCTGAGGCACAGGTCTTAGGTGCCCAACACAACCACCCTTGCACACACACCCTTTTCACCCAGGTGTTTTCCCCCCTACCACCTCGCTGTACCCTCTGCGGAGTGAATCACCGCCCTGGGGTCATCGACTGCCTGCCAGCTCGGGTGTCCCTGTCCTTTCAGTCACACTCAGCAGATTCCAGCCCCGTGCTGCCTCCTCAGCTGCACCCCGATGCTTCCAGAGCCCAGGAAGGCTGTGCAGGCCGGTAAGGACCATGCCAAAAACGTGGGAACCCATCCCGTGGAGAGAAGGGAGTGGCAGCTCAAGTGGGAAAGTCTTTACAACCTTCTCAGTGCCCAGGGACAAGAGGCAATGGGAAACTGATGCCTGGGAAGTTCCACCTGGACAGGAGGAAGAAGTTCTTTCCTGGGCAGTGCCTGAGCCCTGAACAGATCCCAGAGAGGATGTGGAGTCTCCCTCACTGGAGATATTCCAGAGCCATCTGGACACTGTCTGTGCCCTGTGCTCTGGGATGGCCCTGCTGGAGCAGGGAGGTGGCACCAGGTGGGACTCACTGTGGTCCCTTCCAGCTTGGCCTATCTTGAGATTCTGTGAATATTTCTGGAATAAGAGGTTGGATTTGTCCCAGCAGCATCTCCTGGCGGTGACAGAAAAGTGCTCGCTGATCTCTGATGGCTTCAGGGCTCGGTTGAGTGCTCGTTTTTGGCAGGGTTGGTCTGGGTTGGGGACAGGTGACAGGAGGGAGGCCCAGGGGACAAGTCAGTTAATACAGGGCCCATCTGTCCCGCTCCCTCTAGGAGACACCTGAGGCATGGTGGATGTGGGGCGGGGGAAGGATTTGGGAAAGCTGTGAATGGGATAGTTCTGTTAGCCCCTTGCTGATACCCAAAGATGTGTGTCATTGCTGAGCTCACACCTTGTGTTTCAGAGCACATCAGCCCATCCCATTGCCCACTGGGAAGAAGATGCTTCCCGGCCTGCTCTCCAACTTCTTCTTTTCTTAATAATGCTGCTGGTCTCCCAAGCTGTGCATTCCTGCTTTTCCATCTTTTCCTCTGAGAACGAAAACAAGGACAGGTCACTTGCCTTTTTGTACGAGCATCTCTCTGAACATGTCTGAGAGGGGGAGAGGGAGCAAAGGAAACAAACCACACAAAACAAAGTGAGGGAATATTTTTAATTGGAAGTGTTTTGTTTTTGCCGGGATTTTAACTTTGGAGAGAGCCTCACAAATACTCTCTCAGGGTCCTCTGCTGAAGGGCTTTATTCTGCCATAGGCTCCTTTCATGGTACAGCACAATAGCTTTTGTTTCAGAAGTGTGGGGCAATGAGGACCTTGAATGCCAGAGGTCTGTATTATATCCATAACTGTAGATTTGGATGGTGGAACGGAGGTTGGGGGGAAGGTGAGAATGAAAAATTTCTCCATTGTGTAGATGGAGTCCTTCCAGCAAACACTGGCACAATAGGAAGCACATTCTTAAGAGCTGAAGCAGACTGTGGATAAAGACTCTCTCATTTTGTACATAATGGTCCCTGTGCTTTAACCTTGTACAGCTGCTATGACACCTGCTTTTCAAAGCCTTTGTGGCAGAACAAGCAGAGCTTTGTCTGCCATACACATTCTGTGCCACACATGTTAACATTTATCTTTTTGTATTTACTTTTGTTTCCCCCACCTTCTCTCTCCCCCTTTTTTCCCTTCTCTTCCTTTAAAAAAAAAAACAAAAACAAAAACAAAAACAAAAAAAACACAACCGTTATGAATGAATGGCTGAAAAGTAATTTCAGCCTTGATTCCGGTGTCATGTCCAGTCTGGAAGTCTGCAGACATTTTAATGCAGAATAAAGGGCAGATATTAGACTGGGGAGTGCTGTGTTCCCAATCTAGCAAAGCATCAGCCTTTGTGTCTCCTTTCTTCCTTTTCCCCCCTTTCCCTCCCTTCTCGCCCTTCCCACCTCTCTGGCTCTGGTTTGAAAGGATGGGTAGAGCCCATCACAGCTCGCCTCCCCTCCAGCAGGGAGAGCTGCAGGACTCTGTGGCTCTGGCTCACTCACCCCTGGGACTCCCCAGGGATCTGTCTGGGATGGAGGAGGGAAGTCCAGGTCACCGTCCTCATGAGGAGATGGGAAAGGTTTGTGGCACTGGAGTCCTTGAGTGGCTTTTCTTGGGCAGGGATCCAGCCCTGAGCAAAACAAGCCTGCAGCACATGGGATCTCTGGGATCTTTCCCTCCCTGTGCCATCTGCAGTGGGAGCAGGGCCAAGATATCGTGTCCTTCTGGATCACGTCGTGGCTCCCCCATGCCCAAGATTCCGTGGCTGAGAAGATGCTGGCTCCAGGGGGCAGTGGGAATAAGAAAAAGGGCTCCTGATCTGTCAAGGAATAAGGGAATAATGATTCTGACCAGTGGAGCAGCTAAAATCCAGACCCCGAGATCTGACAGCTAATCATGTAATGACAAGGGATTTAATTGATAGTGCCACCCCACAGAAATATCTGAAGTAGCATGATCTGCCAGTGCCTCATCTTGAAGGTCATGGATCATCTCCATGAGGATCTGAGCAGCCTGCTCTGCTGGAAGGTGTCCCTGTCCATGGCAGAGGGGTGGAATGAGATGGCCTTGAGGATCCCTTCCAACCCAAACCATTCGGGGATTCTCCAGTCTCGGTAGAGATGAGGTTCTGCTCCATTTCTCTCCACAAGCAGAATCAGGACTGACAGGGGCCACACATGTGGGCCTGCTGCTCCTCTGAGCAGCCCAGCTCCAGCCCTGGCAGAGAATTCAAGCTGGGACGAGCTGGGATGATGCTGGTAACATTATTCCTTCATGAACACAACAGAAACAGGAGCCGGAGTAGATGGCCAGAGGGGAAAACCAGTGATCCAAAGTTGCTTATTCCAAACAGGATGCACTGCCCCTGGGCAGGACGAGTTAACAGGTCCCAGGAGCAGCAAAACCCCTAATAATCACCCCCATTCAAATTATCCGGGCTTTATTATTCCATTTGTTCTTGCAGCTTGGGAGGTTTCCTTTGGTTTGTGGCTGCAAACCCAGCTCTGTTCAAAGGCAGATTTTTGAGGGATGCAGGGAAACATCTTCTCCTCACTTAACCTCCCTTCCCAGAGCATGTGGAAGAGGTGGGGATGATCCCCAGTGATCCAGACTCTCCACCAGAATCATCCCTTTTCCAGCACTGGTATTCCTGTGGCAGGAGAAGAGACATCAATGACAGTGAGAAGCCCAGGGCAGGAGAGGTTCCCAGCTCCCAGACACTACACTTACATTTTCCTTTTTTTCAAAGGCAAAAAGAGTCCAAAATCTGAAAGGAAAGGCAGAAGCCTGGCTTCTGAAATCCCTGTTTGAGTCTCAATTTTTCATGAGAATAACCCAGACATTTATTTCATGCTTGCTTTCATTTCTAATTATTGGCGGGAAGTGCCAACCACATTCACTTGATCTTTAGCATGTTCAGACTTGCTGGGCAAAGGAAAAATCCATGGATGTATCCAGAGGACATCCACTGCCTGCAGAGTGTGAGCAGCTGGCAGGCAAAAAACAGCTGGAGCGGGGCTGAACAGCGAGCTTCAAATCTCGGATGCTGGGAGAGACCCATGGGCACAAACCCTGCCTTACGACTTTCAGCAGAGCTTCTGCCCAAACTGGGAGACTCAAACAGGACTCTGCTGGGAGCTGTGTTCTTCCTGAAACATCCCATCCTCCCATGGCCTAAACCCAGGCATTATTGCTGTTTTAAGTGTGTTTCTCATTAAACTGGTTTGGTGTGAAGCTTGGACATGAGAAACTCCCAAGTTCAGGCAGCCGGAGCTGAATACAAAATAGCTGAACAAAAACAAGGAGAAATTGGAACCGCCAAAAACCAGGTCTCAAGGTTTTCTCACCACCCTCAGGAATTCTTAGCAAGGGATGCACTGAACTTGTGCTGCTGGAAGAGGGGTGTGGATCCCAGCAGGCTGAATTTCAGCGTATCCACAGTAGTAGGAATTCTTCCTCATTTAAAAAAAGAGGGAAAAGAGCCTGAGTGGATGCAACTCACCCGTTCAATATTCAGCCCTCCTTCGTGTCAGACCCCCACGATCAGTTCACGCCTCCATCTCTCAGCTGTTAATGGAGCAGGAGACAATTCCAACACAGAGCCATCCAGAGCATAATCCTGCCATTTGAAAGCACATAAAGGCACTTCATAGCAGCAAGTGTCAATAGCCACTCCCCTATTGATATAACATCCCTTCCCTCCTCCATAAACTCCGGCTGGCAAAGAAAATAAACAAGGGTTAGATGAAATCTAACCCCAGCATAGCTATAAAAGATGCTTCATAAAAAATAATAAAATAAACCAACCCACAAAAAAAGTGATGTTTAATCTGCTAATTCATGCTCAGGGCCCTGCTCCTTGTTTAGGGAGTGTGCGCAGAGAGCAGCTCGAATTCAGGAGAGGGGGAAAACACAGCTCAGATCCTCCACCAGCAAAGCTGCTGGGAGACCTGGCAGACACCAGATAAAAGATTTAGTGGGAAGGAGAAGAGGCTGAGGCTGAAGGAGCCCTTAATCCCCAGTCTCACTGCAGAGCACTGGACATCCCTGCATCCCATGCAATGTTTGCATCCCACAGCAGCAGGGCACGGATTAGGGATGTGCTGCCAGAGGAATTTGGAAGGGAACCAAAAGCCAACTTGCTGCAGACACACAGCTCACACCGGGGCTTGCTGCAGCCTCAGCTGGGACCCCAGAGATGCCCCCCTGGATCTGCCTCTCCCATCCCACCTCCCTGCCTGTGGATAACAGCAGTGAGGAAGGAAGAATTTAGGCACCTAAATCAAGAAATACAGACCACAAAACCTCTCTTTTGGCAACTGAGGATCTGTTAGCATCAAAATCCTTGCTGGAGTACACATGCAAAGTTGCCTCTGGATCCCTGGAAGTGTCCAAGGCCAGGTTGGATGAGGCTTGGAGCACCCTGGGCTAGTGGAAGGTGTCCCTGTCCATGGCAGGGGGTGGGACTGGGTGGGCTTTAAGGTCCCTTTCCACCCAAACCATTCCATGATTCTGGGATTCTATGCAAGGGCTGACCAGGCAGGATCCTGATGTTCTGCAAGGTGCAGAGTCCGTGAGAAATAGCTGGGCCAGTTCCCAGGAGTGTCTCAGGAGAAGGTCTGACCTGCTGGGAGGAAGAGGCCTGGACACCCCTTCCCTAATCCCACTCAAGTGGGCTTATCCCCCACAGTGCCCCAGCCCAGGTAGCTGTGCCCAGGAACATCCCTGAGATGTGAACATCAGCCCAGGAATCCTTGGGGATTCTCAGGAATCCAGGATCCTTAAGGTTTTTCAGATCTAACTTCTCCCTGTCTCTCTGCACTCCTCAGGAAAAGCATGGACCTGGAATGTTTTTGAGATTCCCAAGCTTTCCCTGCTGCCATGCAACTCCCTGCTCTGGCTGCAGGAATTCTCTTGGATATCAGCCATCCCACTCCACCTGGGAGAGGTTTAGTCCTCACGCTGAGCTCATGAAACCCATCCCGAGACCCACATCACGCAGGGGCACATGGAACATCACTGAACTTGTGCCCTTTTCTGGATCTGGGACTGGGATTTGGGAGAAGAGCCCAGGCTCTGGAAAATTACAGACCTTTCCAAGAGCCCTTGCAGGAGTTCAATCTCCTTCCTGCCCATCATCCTGGGTTGCCGGAAGGTTTTCAGAAGGCCTTTCCCTCTGTTTCTAGGAGCTGGGGGTTTTTTTGGGAGGCTCCTGGTATCCTGTATGGGTAATAGAGCATCCTGAAAGAAAAAAATAACTACCAAAAAAAAAGTAATTTACTGCAAAACTGGGAAAAGGCACCTTGGATGTCCTGCTGGAGAACAAGGATGTACTTAACTTGCATGGAAGCAACCCAGAGATGCGAGGAGGGGCCTTCAGAGGCCAGGGAGGGGGTGAGGCTGCGGTGACTTGGCCGCGTCCAGTTTTTCCATGGGTCAAATGAAAGATGATTTGCAAAAAAAGGAGCCCCTGATTGGTTAATGAACATCTCTCAATTTACAGCAGCAGAATGCTGGGTGCCATCAAATGCAAGCCCAAGTTAAAGCTATGGCTGCTTTAATAATCAATGACTGCAGAGTATTTAAAAAAACAGCGAAGCTTTCAGGGGCTTAAGACTTATTGCTTGCATTTTCTCAGCTTTCTTAAAGAAAAAAGGGGTGTTGTAGAAAATGGTCAAATTTATCATTTATAGCAAAATATTAATGTAGCAGCAGGAGACTTGATGTGGCCATCTATCTCCAAGCATTCAGACTTCAAAGGAAGCATAAACACGAAATTAATGGTTTGTCTAGTGTAAAGGAAAAATAAATGCAAATGTAGCCTCATTAATACCAAGTGGGTGACTTCTTGGTTTATGGGGTTTGGATTGATTTTGTCAAAGGCCAATAGATTTATTAAAAATGTCTTTTAAATTTAGCATCCCTATACCCATTAGTTGAAAGAAATAAAATTCTCTCCAATCACTACCACCTCTCCTCCTCCTCTCCCCCCCCCTTCCTCCCTGGATGTTGTTTTACCTAAATAAAGTTCTTGCATTAGGACTCACTTTGCTCTGAAATATGTCTCTTGTAGGAGCTGCTATAAACGTCAGCATTTTCCCCGGCGTTGGTTTATGGGCAGAGTGAATTTTAATGGCATCGTAATCTTGCTGCAATCAATTGTGCTCCGTGGGAGGGGAAACCTCGGGGAGTGGCCATTAACCGCAGCTCTGCATCACTCCAGGCCTCAGAAGCTTCCAAAGGGATTTTTTTCCCTGGGTTTTTGTTGTTTTTTTTTTAATACCTGCTCACCAAATGTTTGTTCTGGGCTGTTTCATCCCCTTTCCAGGGCTCCAAGTGGGCTGAGAGGATTCTCACTCCTCTTCTCAGGGTGAGTTTCTGGCTGGGACATCTCACATCCATCCCCGACCCACCAGACCAGGATGGGATGTTTTCCAGGTGTCCCAGGGATAACGATGGCAGTTGGGGGCTGGGCGAGCTGGAGTTCACCCAATTCAGCCTCAGGGAATGTGATGATAAATCCACCCACTGGGTGACAGAGTGACTGAGCTGATTTAACCCCTCCAGCGAACCCTGTGCCAACACATTCCACCTCCTGCACAAGGCCCATCCCCAAAAACAGAGATTGATGCACAGCATGGGGGTTTCTTTAGGAAAACACAAGGATATGACCTTGTAGTCCCACATCACACATTTTTGGGTGGCTCAAAGTCACACTGCGCTGCTCCAGAAAACCATTTGGAAGTTGTCTTGAACCACAGTTCTTTGGTCATCCCCAAAAACAGAGATTGATGCACAGCATGGGGGTTTCTTTAGGAAAACTCAAGGATATGACCTTGTAGTCCCACATCACACATTTTTGGGTGGCTCAAAGTCACACTGCGCTGCTCCAAAAAACCATTTGGAAGTTGTCTTGAACCACAGTTCTTTGGTTAAAGTTGATTTGTTCAGGCCATCTTAAAGAAAGGACTTGTAAAGGTGTTGCAGTGCTCCCATGCCTGCATGGAAAAATGGGAGAGAAAGGAAGGGAGAGGAACAAGATTTGAGCCCCAAGGATGTGGTGGATCGAGTAAAGATGAGCCGAGGAAAATGGCTGAGAACAAATCCGGACTGGGAGGGAGGAGATCTAAACTCAGAAAAGGCCTGGAAATGGGAAGTTTGAAATTCCTGTGAATGGAGGGAATGAAATGCAAGGGAGACATATCCCAGAATTCCAGGATGGGCCAGGCTGGAAGGGACCACAAGCAGTCACTTGGTGCCACCTCCCTGCTCCAGCAGGGGCATCACAGGGCACAGATTGTGTCCAGATGGCTTTGGAATATCTCGAGTGAAGAGACTCCACAGCCTCTCTGGGATCTGTTCAGGGCTCGGGCACTGCCCAGGAAAGTTCTTCCTCATGTCCAGGTGGAACTTCCTGGGGTCAGTCCCTGCCTGTTTCTCTGGTGCCACTGCTGGGCCCCGGAGCAGAGCTCAGGCCCTGCTCAGAGCCATCCCTGCAGCCAGGGACACTCAGGGCTGAGGGCCCCTCTCAACTGGGGCTCCTCTCGAGGCTGAGCAGCCCCAGCTCCCTCAGCCTTTCCTGGGCACGAAGATGCTCCAGGCCCTTCCTCAGCCCTGCAACCTCCGCTGGCCCCGCTACTTGGAATGATCACATTCACCACACAGAAAAACACACTGTGATTTATCTTGTCCTGAAAAAATTAAAATTAAGGCATTGAAATACCTAGAAGTGAAATTTCACAGCCACCTGCAGACTGGGTTAAAGACTGCCAAGGGGTGCATTACCTCCGACTCCGATGCCACTTGGGTGCAGTGATTTATTCTGGAATTCTTGGAAATTCTAGATTTGCAAATTTTCCTTCCACCAGGAAAAAAATACAGGATGTAAATAGATATTGGGTTCTAGAGGTCTGTATTGCAAGAAACAATGGTATATTTGAAATGTGGGTGGAGACTCTTTGAATCCAATTCATAGTGCAGGATGAATCCCCTCAGGATCATCCACTCAGGCAGACACAGGAGATGTGGATGTTGGGCAACAATGGGATAATTTCCCATAAAAGCTATCAAAAGAGGAAAAAAACTGTATGTAAATGCATTTATTACAAGAAATAATGAAAATCCACAAGCTGAAGCTTTGTTAAAAGCAGAAATATGTTCAGTGCAGGAGTCCCTGAGTATCCACAGCCTACCTGGCAAAGTCCCCCGTGCCTTTCCCTTTCCCTTTCCCTGTCTGGTGTGTGAATTCCTAATAAAAGTGACCCCATCTGCTGTCACTATCCATGCATAAATCTCGGGGCTGACAGCGATTAGCACAAGACAAACGGTCAAAAAAAAGGTAACACTCTCCTTGACCTAGAAATCATCAATTCAGGAAAGCCTCTGCAAACAGCCTGAAACCTGTCAGCAGGGCTGGGAGGGGAACAAGTCTCCCGGCTCATTTAAATCTTGTGGATGCAAAACGTTTGTCCTACATGGGCAGGTCGAAATCCGAACCCAAATAAGAGCAGAAAACTCAGCACAAACCACACACGGGTGCTTTGTTTCCTCCAAGCAGAAACTAAATATTTACGGGAAAAGAAACCTGATTACGTTCTCATTTGCATCCACATCCAAATGCAAACTCGGCTTCAAGGGGGTATTTTAAACTGGAAATGCCATTGCAGCCTGTGCAGAGCAATTCCCAAGTCACCAACACAAGCCAGAGCTGACCCTGCCATGGAAATCTTCCTGGCTGGGCTTTTCTGAACATACAAAATAGCTCAGGAAGGAGCTGGACCCACTGGGAAAATGCTTCTTCTTGTGCTTGCGGTGCTGTTTCCCTTGTGGCAGAGAGGAGAGAACCTGGCTGAGCCCACACAGGTGGGAATGGGTGTCTCCAGTCCTCTCTCAGACTTGGAATGACAAGGTTTTGGCATGGACAGAGCACAGTTCCCAAAACATGCAGAGACCCTGATGCCTGAGCACCTCCAGCTTGGATTTGAAGCTTAGTATGGCAAACAGGAGGCAGAGACTGTGTAGAAACAAAGAGTGTGGAGAGGACAAGGATTAAAAAACCCCAACCAATTATGAAACAAATCAAAACAAAACAAAACAAAAGAAACAAACACCCCCCCCTCCCCCCCCAAAAAAACCACACAACAAAGAACCAAAAGCAAATGGTTACATAAGAACCAGGGCCAATCCTCCTCCCCCTCCACCAGATTTGTGGTGTCCCTCTGTGCTGGTTTAGCCAAATTTAGAAATATATCCTCTGGGAGAGAGGATAGGTTACAAACCACCCCTACCCCCCACCAGGTTTGGGAAAAAATAAACTTATTTTTCCTCGAAGGAAAGTGAGAGAGATAAAACTATTTATTTAACAAATACACAGGTAAAGGATAATAATGCTAACCCCATAACACCCTCATAGGGAGAGTGGGAGAATTTGGATGTCTGATGGAGGAAGAACTCAATTGCACGAAAATCTGAGCGCACAAGGAACACCAAATCCTCTAGGGGTAACCTAGCAAATTACCAGGGCTGTGTGGTAATGCAGAATTAGGTGGAACAATCCCCTATCCCATGTCAGCTGTTTCCTAGGGAGTGTGCCTGGTGGGAGCAGTGCCCATGGCTCCACGGAACCAGCCCGGCCCAAGCATTCCATGCCACTGGCACCCAGCTCACACCTCCCACTTCAGACTGCAGGAAAAACACCACATTCCGAGAGCTCAGGGCATGGAACTTATGCCTTCTCCAGCTACCTAGAAACAGAGACTAGAAAAGAGTTAGGGAATAAAGACAGGGATTTATTTGAAAGGCCTTCAGAGGTACCACCCTGGGGAGCCAGAGGCTGCTTCCAAAATGGACCCCAAGAGGGACAACGAGTCACAAGTTCTTCACACTGTTATAGGTTTGGTCCATTTGCATATCAGCATAAATTCACCAATTAAAACTTTAGCTTTCTTCAATTTCTCCACCTCTCTCGCAGCCCTAGTTTCCACCTTTAGGCCTAGGGCAGCCTGAGTGTCTTTGAATAGCAAGCTCAGAGAAGCTTTGTTGTGTCTGTCTGGCCTAAGAGAGCAGCTAATGAGAGCTACAAGGAACTTCAGAGCTACACAGTAGGCAATACAGGATTTGAAAAGTATAGAAGTTAAAACCTAAGGTATCAGCACCCCCTGTATGGAGAGCCAAGCACCGGGAGCATCGAGAGACGGATGGTGTGGGCATTTCAAACCTTTCAGGGCCAGGGTCAGGAAAGCCACCTCCTCCTGCTGGAGCACAGGGATGGCTCATTCGTCCTGATACAAACTGGGAACCTGGACACACTGGGATTCTCTAGCCCTGCAGGCAGCCCAAGACACCAGCCAAGGCTTCCCTTGTCCCTGGCTCGGGATGGATTCAACCCTTTGGAGCCACAGCAGGTGCAGGCCTGGAGACATCACCACAGCTCAACTGAGCCTGCTGGGCTGCCTCTCCCTCTCCGTGCCCTTCCAGCTCCTCTGGAGCCACGACCAGCCCTTGGAGCAGGCACTGAGCACCCAGAAGCTCCCAGACTGGTGTCCTTTATGTAGAGCTTTTTTCTGGCTGCAGAAAGAGCCAGCAAATAGCGCAGGCTGCTGCTCCTCCTCCTTCCCCCAGTGTTCCGGGGCCATTCTCTGGTGCCCATGCTGAGAGCAGAGGATTCTGCTGCTCTTCCCTTTCTCATTTCTCCTTTCTGATAGAGCTCAGAAAAAACAATGAATTCCTGTGGTGAGTGCATTACTGCAAAATCTGCAGCACCTCTAATATTGGCTTGCAAAGCGAGAGACCTCTTGGCAACCGTGCAGTTGGACAACCCTTGGAGGCTTGTCTACACTGCCACTGCCGTGTTCCTCACTGGACAGCTGGGAAAGGATCCAAAGCACCAGAGCAGAGCTGCTCTGTGCTGGGAGAGATCAGTTTATGCAGCAGTCATTGCACAGGGAAGGTCACCATATAAGAAAAACAGGATTATGGGGGATGTTTCTTTTCCAGCCTTCAAACATCAGGAAAGAAGATAAGCCATGCTTAGGGAAAATTCTCAGAATATCCCTCCTTGCCCTTTTCATATTTTAAAGGGCCTGGAGTGCCAGGCCAGGGGGGAATGTCTTTCCACTGCCAGAGGGCAGGGTTAAATGGGATATTAGGGAGAAATTCCTCCCTGTGAGGTTGGAGAGGCCCTGGCACAGGTTGTCCAGAGAAGCTGTGGCTGCCCCTGGATCCCTGGCAGTGTCCAAGGCCAGGCTGGACGGGGCTTGGAGCAGCCTGGGACAGTGGAAGGTGTCCCTGCCCACAACAGGGGGTGGGACTGGATGGGCTTTAAGGTCCCTTCCCACCCAAACCAGTCTGGGATTCACCTTTGCCTCCAGGCACAGCCAGTTACCATCTTCCCCCAGTGAGCTCCTGCGATCCAGTGGGAAAGAAGCTTCAGTGGGATGGACCTTGCTGGGATGTTCCCTGACAGCTCTGCGTGATCTCATCTCTCTGCTTCCAGCCAGGCTACACTGGAGCTTGCACTGTGCTCCCTCTGCTCCCTCCCGGCCCATTCAGACCCCATGGAAAGGAACACTTTTTCCTTGCTTCGCTGTGTTTGTACTGCTCCTAGTGGAGTCCCACAAAGATTAAGTCTGTCTCCCGTCCCTTCCAGCCGAGCAAACTCATGGTTCTTATCCAGCAGCAAGTCCCAAATCCCTCCCACAGACTCAGAAGAGGCTGTGTGTTCAATCAGCCGTGGCTGGTTAATTGACAAGTCTGGCAGCTTGCACGACTCCCTACAAGACCCCAGTACCTAAATGAACATTTCCTCCCTCCCGTGACATCCGACAGGCCGGGTCTGGAGGTTTTGCTGCCCTGCACACACACGTTCCCTGTGTCCCAGCCGCAGACCTTCCCACCTGCTCCCAGTTGTCCAAGGGGTCCCTGCACTCTTCCCGCACCGGCAGCTTAGGAAACCAGGTCTTCCTCCTGCATGTACCAACATGAGCCTGAGATAATAAACGAGGCCTAGAAGAAGAGAGAAATCATCAGGGCTGTTAATTTGACACCGACTCTTTTGATCTCCTCTTCAGATCATAAGGAAAGGGTAAGTGTGCTTCCTTTTAATCTTCACTCCCGCACTTTAAAGGCCTCAATAATGTTCCCACCAACCAGATCATTTTCATTTGCAACTCTAATTAATCTGTGAATAAATATGCTTCGGAGAGGTGGATTGATTTAAATGAGGGCTGTCTTTTCACCTTTAATCTATAATGCTGCATTTCTCTCTCTTGAGAAAATAGCTCCTAGCTTGCACTCTCTGCCTTTCTCCCCAAGTTCATGCAAGGCTCTTTCTCCTCTTTTTTATTATTATAAAATAATGGCTTCAGCAGGTGAATAAAAGGTTAGGCAAGTTTGACAAAAATGGGAAGCTATTCACCCTTGCTACCTTTAATCTACTGCATTCTCCTCCTAATGAGTGTAAATTACCCAAGCCATTTCACAGAGCCTTTCTCTGGCATAATACCTCCGGCAACCCATTCTCACGAGGGCGGGTTTGTATTATTATTATGAGTATTATCTTTAATCTTTTGTGGTGTGAAGAATGAGGACAACACATGGACCCACACCAGGCAGTGGGAGCCAGGCCCAGGGCAGCTGGGCTGTGTGAAGGAACGGGTTCTCCAGCAGGAGGACCCAGCATCCTCACAGGATGGAAAGCCACAAAAAGGTGTCCTGCCTTGCAAAGCTTGCCTGAAGTTTTCTCTATGAGTCTTTAGTGGCTTCAGCCCCAAAACCCATCCAACTCCACAGAGAAATTGCCAGGCAAATCCCATCTCTGATGTGGACAGTCCTCAGAGGGTCCCGCTTTGGGAAAGTGGTAGATCTGGGAGGTGGTGGAGCTCTCTCACTCATGGGGATCTTGGGGAGTGACCCTTGGTAGAATTGAAGGAGCATCCTCGAATCATTTTGGCTGGAAAACCCCTCTAAGAACATTGAGTCCAACCATCACTAAACCCTTTCCCCAAGCACCACATCTGCACATTTTTTGAATGCTTCCAGGCACAAAATCACAAGCTCCAAGGGCAGAAGGGATGAAGAATTCTAAAGTAAAACATTCTCCACAGCCTCTGAGAAACCCCAAACCGAGGGGAGCTCTCAGAGGAAATCGTGCAGTGTCCATCTCAAACTGCCCAGTTACTGAGAAGAAACCAAAGGAGGGTGACATGCCAAGGAGAACCTCAGAAGGAGTCTCACATCTTCACTGGTGATCTGGAGAAGGCATTTAAGACATTTCCCCTGGAGGTACTCAAGTTAAATCAGAAGAAGATGTGAAGGACAGTTGCAGAGGGATTACAGCATATGGGATTTGGGCAGGAAAAGTACAAGGTTGGGATCAAATATCCTCATCCTCAGGGAGAAGAGCAGCCTGAGAAGCCACAGAGAGGGCAGGGACTTTGCCTGCAGGTGTTGAACTGCACTCACAGTGGAATACAGAAAGAGACAATCCAGAAGAAATCAAGGGACAGATGATCCACAAGCAAAGAAAACAAGGAACAGGCAGTCCTCAAGTGGTCAAGCTGACATGAGGAACTGCCTGAGAGGCCACAGGAAGAAGCAGGATGAGAGCACTCGCTGCTTCACAGTGATGTGCTCAGCTATGGGGAGTACTGGGAACAAACTGGGAGTGTTACCACTTTTCCATGGAAACACCCACACCCACAGGCCCTGCCAGATCCATGGAGCCCAGTCATCAGCATCAAGCCACATCCCTCATGGCAAGAATTCCCATCACTGGATGATGCCACCCCTCGACATCCATGGGCATCACCATCCCCTGCCAGCTGGGATGCAGGACAAGGAGGGCTGGATACAGCTGGAGAGCAGAACCAACCTGGGAAACTCCCCTCTCCCAAACTTGGCCAGTGCTCTGCAGAGGAAATGGAGTTTCCACATGGCCCAAGATAATAAAACATCCAAAAAAAAAAAAAAAGAAATCCTCCTGGAGCAGCGCAGAAATCTTGACTTTGCTTCAAGGAGTAGCTGGGCCATTGAGGAGCCCAGGCTGCTGCTGAAGCCTCCGTCACTCCTCTCATCTCCGCTGGTTCAGGTCCCCTTTACTTCAGTTATATTATACATCTTCCTTTTATTTTTTACATTTGCCACTTGTGATTATTACTCTGCAGCCTAAGAATGCCTGATAGTCAGAGGCTCTTTGTTTCTCTCTCATTATGCACATATATATGTTCAAGGTCGCCAGTTGGTCTATTATTCAAGTGGGCACTTTTTTTCCTATTTCTTCCTCCCCTTTCCCCAAAGAGGCTCAGTTCAAGGTCTTGCATTCTCTGCTTTCTCCCTTAAGTTTTACCATTTCTTTTCCTTAGAAAAACATTTTCCCTTGCTTCACATTGTCCAGTAGCTTCCACTCCATTCAATCCCTGCTAATATATATATCCAAAAGCAGCCCAGGGCAGACCCCACGTCAGCTGCTGCTGCTGCTGTTTTTAAAAGAATCAAAGCAAGCTCTTTATTTCCTTCCACTCTCCAACAATTTCTTGAGTTGCAAACTGATGTACAAAGTGTTCTTGGAGGTGGCGAGGAGATTTCCAGAGCATTTGCAGCAGTGCTGACAAAATCCCAGGCTACTCCGTGGGGATTTGAATAATAACCACAGTGGAACATGCTCATTCCTGCCATCAGACAGGAATTTTGGCTTCACTGCTGTTGTCCTCTTTGCAACAAGAGGTGAACCAGCAAGGGATCACCCAGCAGGCTCATGTTTCATATTGGATGAATAAGGAAAAGATGATTTTAGCCCCCTACAAACCTATTTGTTTGTCAAGTGGCATGCCCCTCAACAAGTCTCCCTGTACTATCAGTCATTTCTCATTATCCAGGTGTATTTATG
Source organism: Mystacornis crossleyi (assembly GCA_013400655.1). Taxonomy (NCBI): domain Eukaryota; kingdom Metazoa; phylum Chordata; class Aves; order Passeriformes; family Timaliidae; genus Mystacornis; species Mystacornis crossleyi. The sequence continues at coordinate 31,166 of VYZQ01023204.1, read as the reverse complement.
TCTGTGCAGGAAAGAAAAACCCCATGGAAAGACTTTCTGAGCCCTCCAAGGAGGAGCCTCACAGCACCCACTCCCAGGAGTGAGGTGCAGCTGGGATTCCACAGCGCTACACTTTGAGACAACCATCAAAAACGAGGAAATTCAGGCTGATCCGCTTGGGATGGGAGCCACCAGAGCCATCTGGGAGGTACCGAGGAGGAAACTACAACTTTATGTGCAGGATAAAGCTCTTGCCCCAGGGAGGGGAGCCAGTTTGAGAAGGAGAGGCCTTCCCCAGGCCAGGCACCGTGGCTGCTGGGGGTCTGTGCTGCTCCAGCAATGGCACAGCCTGCTTGGGAACCACAGAAGTATCCTCCACAGAAAAGCTGGCAGGAAATAAAGAGGTGGGCAAAGCGTTAATGGGAGCCCGTTGCACCTCTCTCAGCAATCACAGAATCATAGAATGGTTTGGGTTGGGAAGGGACCTTAAACACCATCCAGTGCCACCGCCTGCCATGGGCAGGGACACCTGCCACTGTCGCAGGGTGCTCCAAGTCCCATCCAGCCTGGCCTTGGGCACTGCCAGGGATCCAGGGGCAGCCACATCTTCTCTGGGCACCCTGTGCCAGGGCCTCCCCACCCCCCTGCCCTCACAGGGAATTTCTCACCAATATCCCATCTATCCCTGCCCTCTGGCAGTGGGAAGCCATTTCCCCTTGTCCTGTCACCCCAGCCCCTTGTCAATATTCTCTCTCCATGTTTCCTGTCGGCTGCTTCAGGCCCTGCAAGACCACGCTGAGGTCACCCCAAAGCTTCTTCTCTCCAGGCTGAATCCCCCCAGCTCTCCCAGCCTTTCCTCCCAGCAGAGCTGCTCCATCCCTCTGATCACCCTGGTTCCTCCTCTGGGCTCTCTCCAGCAGTTCCAGGTCCTTCCTGTGCTGGGCCCTAGGGCTGGGGCAGCTCTGCAGGTGGGGTCTGACCTGAGCAGGGCCGAGGGGCAGAATCCCAACCCCTTCCCTGCTGGGATCAGCCCTGGATGCCCTGGAGTGGGGGCATGGGGAAGATCCCAGACCATGGGGAAGACGTGCAGAGGACACCCTGTATTTGTAAAGTTTTTGGAGCATTTCCTTTCCTCAGGCTCAGCCCCACAGACTAGCTGTGTCACCTTTGTGGCACATAACCCAGAGAGCCACATTTCATTTTCCATGGGGTCACCAGGAGCACTTTCTGAACACTGGGGACTTTATTGAAGCCATGGAAGCAGGAGATGAAATTTTCTCGGCACGTGGCTGCACCTGACACAAGAACCAGGCCAAGACAAGGAATATTCTGCCATGTTTTATGCACATGGATGTTTTTTTCCATTTAGGAGCAGGAAGAGTTCATCTCCTATCCTCTACACCGCAACATTTCTCAAGGCCCTCGCACCCCAGGTTACCCTCACCACTTGTTTTATTTATAATCTGCTCTGCCCCCTCTTTCTCTTCTTTTTCTGCTTTATTTTGTTTCTTAAATATATTTTATTTTTTTGTTTGCTAGGCTCAGTCACAGCACAAGGACATGGGGAAAGACATTCTTTCAATTCTTCGGGCATTGTGGCTGCCTGAAATGGGAAACAAGACAAAGCCAGAGAAGAAAAGCTTATTATGGGCAGCCTAGTTGGAAGAAAATGAATCACCCAAACAGATAGGTTTCAATGATCTCAGGCGAACTCCGCTCTTTATTCTGCACACCCGCATCTAATTGTTCCAGAAAATGTTCATCTGCTTCATAATGACAGCAATAATGGAAGTTATGTGAAATAAGGAAAAAAGTATATTCAAGGGTCTGCTTTGGAAAGTACAGCCTTAATGCACTTTCTTCTGGGGATTTAATAGAATTTCCTCTCAGAGAAATTGGATGGATAACAAGTAATTCTTTTTAATTTGAAGACTATGTGAGCTGGAAGAGTTTCTTGCCATGAGAGCAGGCTTGTGGGGTGAAAGGGTGGGGCAGGCTCCTGGTACTGGAGAAGGGACAGGATGGGAAAACTCAACGACAGCATTTGCCCTGCTGGCAACCTGTAAGGGCACCTCCTGCTCTGCCCAGCTTTTGTGGGGGGATGGAAACTACAGCTCCTGCTTGAATTTAGGACCTAAAGCCAGACTGTGACTCAAAATTCCTCCCCAAGGTCCAACTGGGCTTCCATGCTCTCCTCTTTTGGTGAAGCGTGGCATAAGCAGGACACATTTATGTGACTTCCCTGGGCAGGAAGAGCAGCAGGAATTCAGGCGGGGGGAATTTCCTGGCAGGCTGGAGCAGACACCAGAATCAAGACAAACCCAGGAGGAACAGCAGAAGAACCCCAGTGTCTGCAAGGAACAGGACAAAGGAGCTCACCCAGCCTCCTAAAAGGACCTCAAGACCTGAAGTGAAGTGGGAACAGCTACAATTTCCCTTGGAAACTTCAGAGCACAGAGGGAGGTAGCACCAGAGTGTGTGGATTTGAGTTCATACTCTGGTGAAAATCTCCTCTGCAAGTCCATTCCTCAGGTGCTGGTGGTGCAGAAGGCAAAGCACTCCTGGCACCGCAACCCACTCAGGGTTGTGGAATCCAGGAATGGTTGTGGTTGGAAGAGACCTTAAAGCCCATCCAGTACCACCCCCTGCCACGGGCAGGGACACCTTCCACTAGCCCAGGCTGCTTCAAGCCCTGTTCAGCCTGGTCTTGGACACTTCCAGGGATCCAGGGGCAGCCACAGCTTCTCTGGGCACCCTGTGCCAGGGCTTCAGCACCCTCATGGTAAAAAACTTTATCCTTACATCGAGTCTAAACCTCCCCTCTTTTAGTTCCAAACCATCACCCCTCATCATCCCAGGGCTCATCTGCTGGTGAAGTCCATCAGCTCCAAGACATGATGCCAAGTGTCCCTCTAACTTAGAACCCAGGCTCTCTCAACTCTGCCTCTAGTCCCTCTCTAAGGTTGGAAATAAAGATCTAAGCCAAGCTGTGCATGCAGGAATATTTCCTGCAGCAGGGCAGCAAGGGGGTTAACGAGACACGGCGAGCAGCCTAGTTTAAACCGGAGAGACATGAAATTGTTCCCTGTGGGAAGCGTGGCCAAGTATCTGGCACGTCCCTGTGTTCCTGTCTGTCAAACAGAACCGTGCTGCAGCTTTCGAGGAGAACATTTTGACATGAGCTCGGGCAGGAGGCAGGGCTGGAAGGAAGGATGGCTCCCATTCTGCATCCTTGAGCTGCAGGGAAGGAAAAGCTCCATTCAACTCCGCAGGATCCTGAAGGACGCAACCAACTTTGAAAGCTGTGAGTCATCTGACAGGAGCCAGGCAGGCGGAGAACTCCTGCAATTCAAGCTGGAATTGTGCTCAAGTGCTTCAAGAGACGAGGCCTGAGAAAACAGGCTGGCAGGTGCAATTTTCCCCCTGGAGAAATTATAAACCGCTTCTTCTTGATTTTATTTTAACAGGAAGAAAGATTTCTAGTCCATAAGGTTTTTTTCCTCTAAAGGACTCCCTGGGCTAGTCCTTGTCTTGGTGTGAGGAGCAGTCAAGGAGGAAGACAGAGGATCTGCGGCAGTACGAATTTGCAGAATTTTGGGGATTCTGAAAGGGAACAAGAACAACCAGGAGACAAAAGAAATACATCCAGGGGGTGTCTTCCAGCTCAGCAGCATAAGTTGGCTTGGGGAGGTGACCTGGGTGCACCCCTGGACTCCCCAAAACCCATTTGCTGAGCAAACCTCCCCCAAACTCTACTTCAGCTTAATCAGGCATCCAGGTGGCTCAGCAAAGATGACCCCAGTTCCTGATGGCAGGAGGCTGCTTCTTGCTTGAAAAGCACTTGGGAAGGACCAGAAGGAAGTGTGACACCTCTCATTTTCTTCACATCAGGGTTTTGTCTGACTGCACCTCTCTGTCCACTGTTCCCACATGCAGGACTTTTGAGGGAGACACAATAACGTTCCTTGGGAAAGCTTCAGCTGGGAAACTGGTTTAAAAGTGTCTGATGTTTATGTTTAAAGTTATAATACTTCCAGTTTTATAAAAGTAACAACCTGGGCTTTCCCAGGGAATTAACTGTGCAATTTCCAGTGGCATTTCAAAGAGTAATTCAGGAAATAAGCTTCTGATTTCCAGCATCATTTACAGACAAGCAAAAAGCACTCCCCCCCCCCCCCAATTCCGATTCATCCCAAAACGGTGTCTGTTGTCTAAATAAAGACTTTCTGTTTTAATTGGTGCCCAGTTTACCTTGGAGCAGGTGTCCCTGGAAGCATCCAGGACTAACCTGGAAGATCTCATCAGCAAAACAGTCATCTGAGGCCAGACACTTCACATAGCAGCACCAAGGACTGCTGAGCCCTTTATGCCAGTGGAAATTTAAGTTTTAAAAGGGTTTAACTCCCTTTTTGATTTTACTCAGATGGAAAAACAAGGAGGAAGCACTTCCACAGCCACATTCCAGCTCAGCTCTGCCTCTGGAACCTCCTGCACAGGGATGGGGGCCCTGCTGATGTAATTTAGGTCTGTGTTTTGAGCCTTAGGTAGGTTAAAGGAAGGAATTCCCCATGTCACAGGCCCTGTGAAAACCCTCAGCTCTTGGGAAAGCTGCAAGTGCACAAAAGGTGCTGAGCAGCTCCATGACATACTAGCACTTCAGTAATCCTGGGATAATTAACTGGGCTTGCCAGGTGAGTTGTGTTACCATCAAGGAGGGCTTAAAATTGCTCCAGGATCTCAAGAGGCTGAGGCCACTATGCAAAGAGAAGCAACAAGTTTAAAATTTGGGGCTGGAAACAGGTTTTTGTAATCTAAAAGCTCTTGGTGAGGAAATCACCGAGTGAATCCCACCACGAAATCACCGTGTGAGGACCAGGAAGAGGATGCACTTTGACTTGGAAGACACTTGAGTTGGGAAAAGAGCAAGGAAGAACAAATACCCACTAGTCTTACCATCAGGGCACCAGAATCTCAGAGTCTGTAGCCAGCCCTACTCAGTGTAGAACATTTTTCTCTGCCTTCCCACTAAAAATCGCACCCCAGCTCCTCAGGGATATGAAAGAGGGCTACAAAACATAAAGAAGCATCTCAGAGCATAGAGCCTTCCTGAGACCTTTATTCAAGCCCATCAGGCTCTTGGTGAACTCCCTTCACCTGTGCCAAGTAGGCCCAGCTGCATCCTGCATCCTCCATCACACCCTTTACTCAGCCCACATCAGATTCCCTTAAATGGAGGCTACAAAAAAGCTGGAGAGGGACTTTGGACAAGGGTGACAGGCCAAGGCCTTCCCACTGGGATTACTGGGGAGAAATTATTCCCTGTGAGGGAGGTGAGGCCCTGGCACAGGGTGCCCAGAGAAGCTGTGGCTGCCCCTGGATCTCTGGAAGTGTCCAAGGCCAGGTTGGATGGGCCTTGGAGCACCCTGGCATGGTGATGGCACTGGATTGACTTTAAGGTCCCTTCTAACCCAAAGGATTTGATGATTTACTGTAATACAAAGCTTTGCTTCCTCCCGAGATATAAAACAGGTGTTTCCAAAGGGTTTTGATGTGCAGGATTGGCCAGTGAGGGGCTCAGGCATCCCTTCTAAGCCTGCTCCCATTCCTGCTAATGGATGGTGAGTGTTGCAACAAATCTCTTGCTGAACTGCGACTTGGATTTGACTTCTTTAGACCATCCATGGGATTTGGCTTCTTTAGGCTGCTTTGACATCCTCCTGATGGGTCCTGATGGCTGCACGGATCCCACACTGCCCCAGTTCCCAGGGACCCCCTGTGCCCACAGCCACTCCACACCCACCTCCCACAGGGCTCTAGGATGCCTTTCCAGGTGCAGCCATGACTCTTTTTTGGGTTTTTCCCCACCTGGATTCCCTGGAGCCAGGTGCAGGTGCTCAGGGCTGGTTTTTCTGGAGGTGACTCCCATTGTTCCTTCCCCGCCTGGCACGGCCAGGCCGAACGCATGGAAGGTCAGTGAGAAATGAAGCTGCTTTTATCTGCCATCTCCCACCAGCCCTAAGCTGGGTCCCCTTTTTTCTCACTGAGGCCTAGCCAAGCATGAAGGAAAATAATTTTACCCAATCTCTCTGCTCTAACGCGCACCAACCCCCCGCCCTCCTCTATTCCACAACTCCCCACCAATCTAAAGGAGAAAGAATTAAAAAAAAAAAAAAAAAANAAAAAAAAAAAAAAAAGCCCTTTCCACAATGAAAGCACAGCCAGATAGAAATCTTGGTGAGGCACCACTCTAAATGTGACTGCAGCTTTCAGCCTGTCCTCACTCAAATATCGCCAGCCCCACTGTTTACTCTCCTGCCATAAACATAATAATAATAAAATATAGTAACCTGGTGATTACTTGTGTTCCACATAATTGCAACAGGCAGAGGAGAGAGGAGTGATTAATTTGCCTTGTGAATTATGCATTATTTCCCCGGCTCCTTCCTCCCCACCAGCCCAGCTCCCAGCACACTTCTCCAGAGCTTTATTATGTATATTTGTGGGATATTGTCACCTGTCCTGGCTCTGCTGGAGAGCTGCTGTCAGTGGTATCGGTGGAGGCTTGGTGTTTAATCCGCTATGAACACTCCGGGTTTGTTTTCCACGGTCGCCAGAGGAGCGGGAGGAGCAAACCCACCAAGCCATGGCTGAGTGCTGGCCCGTGTAATTCCCGGCACCCGCTGCAGGATTTAGGGAGCCACACAAAACTTGCACAAACAAGACAAAGGCACTCCAGACACAACAAGAAGGCTGCTCCTTGGGCTTTAAAATCCGAAGTGGAAGAGTTCCTTCAGCTCAGCCAAATGCCAAACGTGCACTCGTGTTTGCCTATGGAAGCATCCCTGTGCTCCACTTAACAATCCACGGGCCTGTTGCCCTGGAGAGTGGTGTTTTCCTTGAATCAGGACATGAACAGCTCCACAGTGTTCAAAAAATAAGCAGATGTGGTGTCACAATTAAGTGGACATGGTGGTACTTGGTCAAAGGCGATGATCTGGAGGTGTTTTCCAGCCTGAACGGTTCTGTGATGGTGTTTGGGTGTTCTCTGTGTCCCAGCAGATACAGCCCAGATTGGCAAAACTCACAGCCCTGCCCAGGTGTGCCTGTTTTGGTTGGTGATGGACATGGAGCTCTCGGAGCACATCCAGAGAAGAGCCGTGGAGTTGCTGAGGGGACTGGAGCACCTCCACTATGGAGCCAGGCTGGGAGAGCTGGGGCTGCTCAGCCTGGGGAAGAGAAGGTTGTCTGGAGACCCCACAGCTCCTTCCAGGGTCTGAAGAGGCTATTGGGAAGCCAGAGAGGGAATTTTCATCAGGAACTGGAGTGACAGGACAGGGGGGAACAGGTTCCAGCTGAAAGATTTAGTTGAGATACATGCAAGAAGTTCTTCCCTATGAAGGAGGGGAGGCCCTGGCACAGGTTGCCCAGAGAAGCTGTGGCTGCCCCATCCCTGAAAGTGTCCAAGGCCAGGCTGGACAGGGCTTGGGGCAACCTGGGCTAGTGGAAGGTGTTCCTGACCAGCAGGGGCAAGGACTGGATGGGCGCTAAGGTCCCTCTCAACCCAAACCGTTCTGGGATTCCATGATTCTGTGCTCCAGCCCAAGCTGCAGAAGGGGTCTGGAGAATGAACACCATCCCCTTGGAGATGCACGAGTGCACCAGACACCAACTCTGCCTGTCAGGGGACCACAGATGATCATCCATCCAGGAACCCTTCATCCACTCCATGTCCATCATTCGAGGCCCTGAGCCAGCAGAGTACTTAAACATGTCCTTCCTTCCCAGCTTCTGCACAGCTGCTCCCAGGCTCCGGAGTGAGGGTGGTTTTTCAGGATTCCATGATTCCATGATCCCATGATTCTGTGGCCCAGGTAGTCACAACAAGTCTTTCGATCCCTTCCTGGGGTCCCTCAACCAGCAGAAACACAGCCCACATGGCAGCACCAGCTCTTCAATCTGCTGGGACACCATCTCCTGCCACCTGACTGCTGGGGCTCCCAGGAAAGGGGGATTCAGCCTCCGGGGAGGCATTCAACAGGAAAGGCTGATCAGTTTTGATCCCCAGGGTTAACTGCAGAACTATGTGACAGAAATCTGCTGGAGCAAAATCCATCCCCCCTCAATAATTCTGTGGCTACAGGTCCCAGTAGCCTCTCCTAATGGTGCCCAGGGGACAGTGGTGTTTCCCAGACATCTCCTTGTTCCTCCCAAGGAGAGGCTGGAGGGACAAGGCATGGAAAGCACGAGTGAACCCCTCTCTAGATCTTCATTAAGGAGATTTTAGAAGAGATCACCTACTCAGGAGAGGCTGGATACAAATTTTCAGGATCTAAAAGCTGATAAAAAGCTCAGATAAGGTCGGCTTTTCCAAAAAGCTGCTTTTGAAAAGCCCTATAGTTCCTTCTGCTCCTTCCACACCATCCGAAATCCCTCTCTGCCTTCCTGAAGGTGAGACGAGCTGAGCCACGGAGGGCTGCCAGCGAGGGAGCCCCCCGTGCTGGGCTGTTGGGTGGATTTGTTCCCTCTGTTTTGTGCCTGGACGTGCAGCCCAGACAACGGGCATTGAGTGCCCGGGCCCTGGGGACAGTGCTGTCCTTGCGCTGCCATCAGGTGCACACAAAGCCAGGAGCCTCTGCAGGAGGAGAGCTCTGTGGAGCTGAAAGGCGATTAGCATATTCCAGGGGGAACTTTTTTGCTCAAAATGGGAATAAACAGAACTGAAGGATTACAAAACCAAACATGGAACATTACATGGAGCAGTAATTGCCTCCTATTATTTCCCTGCACTCACCAAAACAGCTATTTAGACAAACAAAAGAGCAAAGAAAGGCAGAGACCAGTGTTGAAAGTTGTTTTATCTCTGCTAATCCCCACTGCTTTGATAAGTCTGTAATAGGATCGTTTGGCATCTCTAAAGTGCAGCATCTGTGGAAATTTCTGTCTGCAGGCAGGTTATACTCAGGTGTCCGTTCCCAGCTCCCAGCCGTGGGGTGATCACGGAATCTGTCAGCCTCTGGGCATGCAGTGGAGGGAAGAAAAATTCCCCTGTATTTTTATGCGTGGATACAGGGAGCTTCATGCTCCTTCTTTAGCTGGGACTGCTTTGAAATATTATTTTATTTTTTTTTTACTAGTCTTGTTTTCATATTTCATGACTAGGCTGCCCAGGGCAGTGGCAGAATCACCATCCCTGGGGGTGTTCAAAAGCCGTGTGGATGTGGCACCTGGGGACATGGGTTAGTGGTGAACAGCAGCCCTGGGAAATGCTTAGGCTCAGTGGGTATATTCCACCCTTAACAAAGCCACGATTCTGTTACTAGCAGTTCAGTTAATATGGATGGTCTTTGGTCAAATTTGGAAGCCTTTGCCTGTATTTAAAGTAGCTCATTCCACAAATGCTGCCAGTCATTGGATTGCCACAGAAGTTGACATCAAGGGGTGTGCCAGGCACCAGAGCTGTGCTGCTCCATCCCAGCAGCTGGAAACAGCGACTATCATGGTTTGTCCTGAGCCCATAGGACGCTTTTCTCAGTTGTTCAGTATTTTTAGTCCTTTCCCTCTCCACATTGTGCTGTTTTGTATCTAAGACACTCGCATGCTCCATTTCTTACGTGCTCCAGGTGTGAATTCCATGCTGGTTCCCAGCTGTGCTCTTTCCCATCTCCTCCCAGCAAGGACCATGCTGCCATCACTGGTGGCAATGTCCCCATCTCCCACGTGCTCCCAAACCACATGGCACAAGCAAGAAACTTCCATTTTCTTCCCAAATGAGCTTTTTTTTCCAAAGACGCGACATAGCAGAGATCCAGAGAGGTCTGTAGCAGCCTCCCAGTCAAAGCTGTGGTTTAAACTGGTGAGGACGCCAAGTGTTTGGTCTCGGTTTCATTTGCACGACTGAGCCAAGAAGAGAAATTCCTCAAGGCCAGTCCTTGTCATTTTTGTCCAACTTCTCCCCCAAATTAGTTTTGCTAGTATGCAGTGCTAGGAATTCACCTCTGCCTGGAATGTATCCCCACTCTCCCATTTTTTGATTTGTTGCCTAATATTTCTGTGTGGAAGAAAATCATGCCCTGCCTCCACCAAGAGGGCAGAGACGGATACCTGGAGTTGATCTGGTGGAACGTGGGGGGTTCGGGCACTTTTTTAATGTTGGATTTAAGATCAATTTTAGCCATTATTTGCCATATCAAAGTTTATGAGCTGTGCACAGAAACTTAATTGCATCAGATTTTTCTGTCAGGAGCTATGCTTTTCTGTCAGATTTTATCTCGCAACAAAGAATGGTTCATGCACTGCTGCTGGCACATAAGAATTCATGAGCAGCTGCTGAGGGATAACATTTTCTCCATCAGCTGCTGAACTTTTTACCTGTACAGAGCAGTGTTGCCATTGTGCTAGCACAAGAGTAGGGAAGAAAACACCTGGAAACAACCCCAAAAGGACTCTGTTGCATGGAATTGGGGTAATACCATAACCATGCCCCATCTTAGTCATTTCCTACCAAAAAAAAAGAAAAAAAGAGGCGAAAATAAATTTCTTGATTCTATCGCTGATGCTGCTATGCGGAGGAGGTGCCATCACACAATTGTTATCCCTTACACAGAGGAAAAACCTCCTCGTTATGTCCTTTCCACTTGGACACAAGCAGCTGCTCTACTAAACCATCCATATACGCAGCAGAGGGGGAATGAAGCAAATATTTCATGTGGAAAGCTGTCAGTGATGGGAAGACGTTGGTGTAGGAGAAGTTCTGAACTGGGATGGGTTTGACAGCAAAACAGAGCTGAACACGTGCCATGCACACAGGCAGGAAAGTTGTATTCACTCGGAAACAATTCTCTCTGCTCTTTGTGGGGTTTCCCTGGCAGTGGGAGGGGAGAAATTCCCTGGAAGGAATATTGCCAAGAATCAGAACGGGCTGCCCAGGGACGTGGTGGTGTCCCCATGCCTGGAGGGATTTAGAGCAGGTGGATGTGGCACTCGGGGACATGGGTTGGTGGTGGCTGGGAATTGCTGGGACTCAGGGATCTTAAAGGTCTTTTCCAACCTAAACAATTCCAGGATTCTGTAAGAATTCTGTAGGTGTTAGTCACACCCCAGAGCAAAACAAACTCTTCCCTCACACCAAGTCCTGCACAATGCATAATGCAAATGTCAGTTCCTGTCCCAGAGACCTTCCAGGCTCATCTCCCAGGGTTGGAGGGGAGCAGTTCCAGGTCTGGTTTGTATTTCCAGGGAGCACCAGGGCTGTTCCCAAGCGCGGATTCCCCGTGGGTGTCTCGGGAGATGTGTACTGGTGGCTGTTCCTATTCACAGCAGTAATAATAAGAACTGAAATGAAATATCAGCGCCCCATCTCGTTCAGCATATCTCCATTTCAAATCTGGGTTTTGTAAAGAATATTGCAAGTATAATACAGCCCCCCTCGGTAACTGGCTCTGCTTTATTACACAATCCACACAAGTTTTCCATTTTTTATTGAATTGGTCACTCAGTCATACTAAACACGGCAGAAAAAGAACAGGAAATAAAAATGAACCAATAAATAAAAGCAGAGTTTCCAAAGCTCTTCTTGCTGAAAGGAAAGCTGGGGAGTTACTTCAGAGTTTATCCAGGAGAAAACCACCTTGCTTAGAATAAAATTGTGCAGTGGAACAGAAAATAAGATGTTACTGCAAACGAAATTTATTCTTTAGTGGCAAAAATTAAAGATGTCTTAGGAGATAGGCTTGGGCTGTGTCCATCTCCCCAGCTCTTCCCTGGGAATGATGACAGGCTAGAAATGCCTGGCCAGCCCAAGCCACCCACACGGGGGCTGGGCAGGACCACCTGGTCCCTTTGCCACTCGCCCATCCCTGCTTGCCCCAGAGCCTTTTAGTATGTTGGGAAAGTGAAGATGTTTAGTTTGCCGTGACATCTTATTTTCTGTTCTGCTGCACAGTGTTATTTTAAGCGGAGCAGCCTGCTCCCAGATAAACCCAGAGGAACAGAATGCCTCTGGAAAATCCTGCACTCAGATGTGTGGGAGCGTGTGAGTGCTGGGGAGAAGACAGAGCTGGACCCACCATGGATGCTGGTGGTGTTGTCCTGTTTAGGTCTCCACGGAGAAGGATCCATCTGTGCTTCATCTGCAGCTTGAAGGAGCATGAGAATGAGGATCCCTCCCTGCTGCACATGCTGGGGGAGGAATGCTCATCTCTTAATTAAACCCAGGGGGTTGTATGGCTCTAAAGTGCCTGGGAGGAGTTTGGTGTGGTCTCCATGGGGTCTTTGTCTCACTGGGACATGCAGTGAATATTCCTTTCCTCCAAGCCAAGCTCACTGACCAGACAAATCCAGCTGGATTGGAAAAGTGCTGTTCGAGCACCAATCACCACCTTGCCTCTGAAGGCAGCACCCTAAAGTGTCCACAGACCAGCTTTGGCAGGCAATTCAAGACTTCCTTCCTCTCCAGACCCTGATCCTTGGTGGGATATTTCAGGTATCCAATAATTAGAGGTCAGGGCTTGACTATGAATTTGTGCTCACCTTTGGGTGCTTGGTGTGCATGGGAGTGTGGGATCATCTCCCAGATCCTGCTCCATTCCTGGCCTCAGGAGCTCCCTGTGCAAAGGATTTCCTTGCTTCAACACCCACTGTGTGAAAACTGTTGTCATTGATCATTTGAAATGCTCAGATTTCATTGATTCTCCAGCAGTTCTTGCATTAGTTCTTCCATGGCATTTTTCCTGATTGTCTGTTCATCAGGCGACAGCTTTTATGGGATGATGGGACAACTGTCCACTGCATTTGGAGTAAAAAGAAGCTCAACATGTAATTTCACCAAAATATCAAGCCCTCCTTCACACCAGGAATTAAATGGGTGTGAATTAACGCCCGCTGTAATTAGCATCTCCAGTTTCATAATTAGGAAATGCTCAGCCTTTAGGCTGATTGGTCAGTCTCAGAGAAGAAATCGGTGTCCCTCCCTCAGCTTCATCTCCCTGAGTGTTCAGGTTTGGCCAAAGAGCCACAAGAAGCTACCTGGAGTCCTCCTCCCAGGCCAGCTCTGGTTCTTGGAGTGGGGAGCACCAGAGATCCAGAGAAGTCCGTGGTGCACCTTCTCCGGTGCCCAGCAAAGGTTCAGGTGTTCCTGAAGGTGTTTTTCCAGGTTTCACATGGCATCTAAGGACCCCTCAAGCCCACAGGCCATATTTCAATTGAGTTACAGCCTGGGTCAAGAACATTTCACTGCTTTCACTGTCAAAGCCAGGTAGATTGAAATTTTGGTTCTCTGCCCAGGCAAATGCAAACCTAATATCCTAATAATATTGCACAGTTTAGGACAGGGACACTCACCTTCCCTTAAACAAATGATGACAGAGATAAGCAGTTCTCAAAACACAATGAAATAACTTGGGATTGGGATGGTGGGATTTGCTACCAGCCCCAAATCAAGGTCTGTAGCCCGTTGCACATCTTTCCAGCAGCTGCCTCGGTTGCATGGATTCCATCGCCTGTAGATTAAAAGCTTTGTTAAAACAAACAGTGTTCACCCAAGCATCAGACTCTTGTCTGGGACAATGACAGAACAAATAGTCCCCTCCAGGTACGCTTTGAAGTCCTGAAGTCCTCAAAGTCCCTAAACCAGGTGGAAAAATCTGGCTTGCACAGTCTTTCTTAGCTAACACAGCCTAAGCTGGCTGGAATATCACCTCCATATCAGCTGACTCCTGGGATCGCTACTTCTTTTTGGTTTAACTTGGGTTTTCTTTGGCCAGCTCCAAATTGGAAACATTCCATATTCCTAGAGAAAGGATTCCTTCTTGCCCCACAGCTTGGGTCAAACTTTCCCATTAGCACATTCAAGTTTTCTTCCCTATTGTTGGTAATTTAAGTTTTGCTTGCTCCTCACTCAGTGTTTGAAATGTAAGTGGGAAACCTTTCATTCAGAAAGACCAACAGGAGACTTTTACTCTTCCTGGTTGTTTCCTCGCAGACTTCTTTAGAAATACCAGTGAAAGTTTATGAGTATTTCTGGTCAACCAAATGACTCAGAAGTGCTGACTCCTTTCACCACCTGTAGCCATCCAGCCACATCACTTGCACTTCTTCCCTGAGCAGAAGGGCCTACTGGCTCCACCACGGGATGCTTTGTCCTCTCCAAAAAACAGGGTATGGGAGTGTGGAGCTGAAGCTGTTGCAGCTCTTCAGTGGAGTGTGGAAAAGCCCAGCCAGCCACTGTCAGCCAATCTTACTTTGCAACAATAACAGGCAAAGAAATGTGTCCGTCCACAGTGCAATTCACCTGAGAACACCAGAGTCTTCATCTCTTCTCATCAGCCAACCCACAGAGTTTATAAATCCACCCCCAGTTTTGTGAGCAGCACCACCTCATTGCTGAAAAGCAGGTGGATGTGGCCCCTGGGCACACAAGTCACCTCTTGCTGGGCAGGCAGAGATGCACCATGGAAAGCACAGACCCACACAGAGGTGACCGGGTTCTTTGGGAACAGAGCAAAACTCTCAGCAAGGTGATTTTTGTGTGGCCTGCTCAGCTGTGGCAGGAGAAGACTCAGAAGTGCTGTGGCTTCATGTGGGATATGCTGAGTTACCAGTGTATCTTTCTGCCCGGCACTGAACAACAGCAGCAGAAAATCCAGCTGCTGCCTGTGTGCCCACGCATCTGCCTAATAATCTTGATGGGTTTCAGGAGATTCCTGCTTTCCCCTCTCATCCCAAGAGCTGTGGGATGGCATGGGAATTGAGGGCAGCATGACCCACAGCCTCCATTTCGCTTGGGTCTTCTGGACACCTCTTTGTTCACCTCTGTGCCTTGCAGGAGGAAGTTCAGCCCTTTCAGAACAGCTGCTGGACACTATTTATGTTTTTCCAAAGGCAAACACTGCTGGAGACACTTATCGCGTGGCAAATCTTTGTGAGTGTCCCTCAAAAGCTACAATTAATATTAATGGCAAATCAAACGCCATCCACGAGACTCACTCTGCTGTGACAGGCTCAATTTCCATCCCCTGGCACCTTCCCATTCAACGCCTTAATACAGAGCTGACCTTTCCAACAGCTCCAGGAACGAGATCAGCCCAGCAGGATAAATAATGGAAGAGCTGAGGGTCACGCAGTTGTCTGCAGTGGTCACTGGGGAAGGTGTGGCTGTGGGTGGCTGAGGTCATACCTGCCTGGCTGTGTCCCTTCAGTTCCCCATGACCCCCAGGGTAGCCCATGGTGAGGCACGAGCCCTTCCTGGCTCCAATTCCCCTACAGGTCTCCACTCGCCTGCAGGTCCTGGCAGCTCAGAGCAGCACAGGGAACTTGTCCTGAGTCCCAGGAGTGAAAACATAACAGAGAAAGGCCATGAGGTCACCGGGGCTTCTCCAGAGGTCCAATTGGAGTTCTCCAACAGAAGCAGGGCAGAGCCTCTGGAAGCCAAGGAAAAAAATGTATATATTTTGAGGAAAGGAGGAGGATGTGGAGCTCTGCAAGCCGTCTTGGGAAGCAGTATTTCATGCAATGCCAAGAGATGAGGCCGCCCTGAAATCCCGCAGTGTGAGCTGGAGGCCACAAGGCAGAGTTTGCTCAAAGGACCGAGTGCCTGATATCTTTATTATTCATAAGCCAGCAGATATACTCAGCATCTTTAAAAGTGGGGGCATCTGTGGGAGTGGGACAAGGGGGAGGCAGAGGTTCCGGCATTTATCCTCTGGTACGGAAGGCTTGGTGAAGGTGAGAACTAAAGAGGTGGAGGACCCAAACTCCAAAATCCTAATGACTCATCGTCCACCCTGCGCACACCAACCACATCAACTTTCTCCTCAAGCTGTCTGCCAGGGAAGAGGAAGCTCTTCCTTATCCTCCCTGCTCCCTCCCCCACACCCCCCACACGAGAAGAAATGGAGGAGAGATAATGCTTGAAAATACACTAGGAAAAAAAAATAATAATATCGAACTGTCTCCAAGGAGCTGCTTTCCTTGTGTGGCAGGCGCCTCCTGGATTAACCTTTTGCATATGCAGAAATGGGGAATGACTAATTGAGCAGCACAGGCATCGCTGCGCTGCCGTCCCACACGCAGCTCCACGGCTGCCTCGCAAAACCCTCTCTGTTGAGGAGGATGATAATTTGACAGGAAAGTTTCACAGATGTGTAGGTATAGCAGGGGGATCTCTGAATGTGGAAACGGAGAATGGAATAGAGATGAAAGCAAGCTTTGATATGGAGTTTTGCTGAACCAGGGGTCCTGAGTAAACTGAGAGGGCAAAGGTTGGAAATAAGTTGGAAGGAAGTTTTGTGACTAAAACAAAGGATCTATTTGACTACAAATGAAAAGCATGTTTTCTTCCAAGTAAATGAATTTCAAGAAGAGCATAAATAAAGAAAGAACATGGATTTACCAAATAGAAAGATACCACAGGCAAACAAGACATGGTAGAGCAAATAGAACAAAGATCCAGGAATTTACCACTTCAAGAAAACTGAAAATTAACTTCAAGCTTAATTTGTAACTTTCCTTTATGACAAGATAATAATGACTATTGTATGGTAATAATAATAGTTACAAGCAAATGTATAGGTATTGTGTGTAGTGCTGATTTGATTATCATGCATTAAGATACACAGCAAAAAGAAAAGTATATAATGTCTTGTAATTTGAACAGAATTCAACTTCAGGCTTCGGGCCTCTAGCTGTGGCTGGCAGCTAGAGGCTTGCTCTCTGTACCCACGACCCATGATGCAATAAACAGCATTTTGGAGAGCATGACCAAGAGTCCCTCATCCCTGACCTGGAGTCCCTCATCTCTCATTTCAGGCTCTTATGCCTCTCTAACAGCACCTTTTAACTGAGATGGGTACAGGGGGAAGCAAAGACAATGAGCACTGCTCACCTCACGTGTGCAAATGTAAATCTGTCATCCAAATTACCCACAGCAACAAACCCGAGGTGCATCCGGTGGGTCTCACCAATGCACACGGATAGTGCTGCAGGAGGGGAAAGGATCCTCCCCGAGCTCAGTCCAGCCACACAATCCAGGATGAAGTTGGATAGTTGCTTCCAAACAGATCCTGATAGTCAGATTCCTTCACACAGATCCAAGCACAGGATGAGCTCTGAGCAACCTGGGCTGGTGGAAGGTGTCCCTGCCCGTGGCAGGGGTGAGCTGGATGAGCTTTAAGGTCCTTCCAACCCAGGCCATTTTATGATTCTGTGATTCCATGCTGACCTCAGTCCTTTCTTTTCCCTGGCTAAGACACATCACCAAGGAATGTTGCCTTAGCTCCTGGCAAGAACTCATTCCCCTGTCCACACCGAAGTGCTTGCAGTGGAAGACCTGAGAGAGCAAAAAGTCCACCCTGGGAGAGGACAGCCCAGAAGAGGAGAAGTGAGTGAAGGCTGGAGACACTGGAGAAGGAGAAAGCTTTCTTTGGAGTTCCTGTTCCACTGGAATTGCCTCATAGATTGTGGCACAGATCATCCCACGCCACCAGGATCAGCCTTTGGGCTAACAAATTGGATGGGGGCGATTTTCACCTTCCTTGCTCTCCTGAAGAGCGGGAAGGAACCAGAGTGCCCCTCTGATGGCCCCACACTACCCCTATGGTTGTCTACTGGGCACTGGCACAGCGATGACAGGTCTGTTCATGCCAAGACATCACAATTTTTGGAGTCTGACACAGGAGTGTGCAGTTTGGCTGCCTTCCTTATCCCAGTAATTGCAAAGGCCATGCCTGAGCAAACCCAGCACAAGTGTTCAAGAGGAGGTGTCAGGGTTGCCTTTAGGAAATATCACAAATCTCCGTTTGTCTGAGCTCAGCGTTACCACTTTGCAGATGAGCGTGGAAGAAGGACAGAGAGAGCCTGTGCTACCTCTTTCTCCACAGTTTTCCCTTCAGGCAGCCTCAGCTGTGAGCCTACAGCATTGGAAACTACACACATGAGCATGGCTCTCCCTACCACAGCAGCTTTGCCTTCAGGCCCTGGTGGCCTGGGCTTTCCTCAGGGTGCTCAGGAGATCCAGCTCGTAGCAAACGCTCTGCCCTGGCCCCTGCAGGACAAGCAGTGCCTTTCCCACCATTTCAGGACGGCCCTTTCCCAGTGCAATTGTGTGTGATTCCCTGCTGATTGAGCTGCACACACAGGTGGGGGCTGATGTGTGCTGCTTCCTGTCCCAGGAGACTTGGAAGCTCCTGGCATGTTCTTAAGTACTGTGGAGACACATCTGCAACAGCATCTTTAACCCTGTGAGACCTCTAACCCTGTGGCACCCTGGTTTTTTTACACCTTGTCCTGGGTTACAGTGTATTCTAACACCCCCTTCCAGAGCTGTTGGAACCAGGTGGGGCAGTGCTCCCTGCCTCCTCCCTCTGGACTATCTCCTGTTAATGGGCCCAACAATGCTTTGCCCATGACTCACAGATAACTCAGTCCTGGACTATCTCCTGTTAATGGCCCATCAGTGCCTTGCCCAGGACTCACCATCCCATTGTGAGATGCTCCGCCCAGGGGGAAGGAACCAAGCATTCCCACCTGGATATAGTCTGGAGTTTGGAATGGCACAGCAGCCTTTCCCACTGGATTCCCAGAGGACAAGAGCTACACAACCACCACTGGACTTTCTGAGGAGGACCAGACCTTTTCTACAAAATCACTGTTTCAACAGAACCACTTCCAAGAGAACTGCAGCTATCACCTGACTGGACTGCTACCACCACCCTGCCCGGCAGGGTGTCAGGTCGTACCCGGACTCTGTCAGGTTAAACCAGTGTTTCTGTACTATTGCTTTGTTATATATATATATATCAGTAAAGGAGCTGTTATTCCGATTCCCCATATCTTTACCTGAAAGCCCCTTCATTTCAAATTTATAATAATTCGGCAGGAAGGAGGTTGCATTTCCCATTCCAAGGGGGGCTCCTACCTTCCTTAGCAGACACCTGTCTTTCAAACCAAGACACACCTTAACAGAGCTTCTGTGGAGATGGCGGTCAGGAATGACCCCACAGCCTCCCGGCCTCTCCTTCCAGCTCCATTCCTCACCTGTCCCTTGGGAAGCATCCGTGAAGCCCATCTGTGTGTGCAAGCCTGGTGCTTGTGTACACAACCCTTCCAAATCCTCTGGCGGGCATTCAGAGGGCCATGGAAGCAGGATATGAGTGCTGGCCCAAGATATGGATGTGGTGAATTCCTGAGCAACTGCCTCCTCATGCCCAGCTGGTGGACGTGTAAACGGCAGCCCTGGAAGGACCATGAACATGGAAGAAGCTGGTCGTGATAAAAGCCAAAGTGTTTCTTCTTCTTGTCCATGAATTCTTGGCCTAGACAGAAGGCTTGGGAGGTCAAGGGACAGAGCTTTTTGTGACAGGTGGGTACATCCTGAACACAGGTGGGAGGAGGGATAAAGCTTCTCCAGGGCCAGTCTAATAAAGGTATGGGAAGCTTTACCAGCTGAGAAGGATCTATAGCCCTGGGCTTACCCAGACAGCCCTCAGCATTCCTGAGCTGTTCCCCTCTGGAAGGAGCAGCACTCATGTGCTCATACACCACATGCTGAGCGTGTGGCAGATTCATACACCAACTGCTGAAGGCTGGTTGAGTCCCCAAAGCCTCAGTCCTTACAACACAGGAGCTGTGCTGAAGGTAAAAACTGGTTGAAACACAAACTCCTCCTGCTGCTTGGACTCATTCCAGCCAGGAGAGAGTGGCCAGATAAAGTCTTCACCGTCCAGCTGGAATTGTTTATTTTTCTTTCCTAATATTTGTCATTTCTGTGGTGACAAGTCCCTCTTCACCAGTGTCAACTCATTAGACCTGGTAATGACAAGTCCTACTCGTTGTCTAATCAATTCTTCTAATCCTCATTGCCATCAGAATCTGTTTACCCTTGAAAATGCCTGTAATGGTTTCGTCTGTCTCTAGTTCCCTTTTCCTTGGTCAACATGGCAGGGATTTACCTTCATAATTGTTTAATTCCAAAATTAGCACGGACGTAGAAGACAGAAAAGGGAGGGATAGCACATAAACACAGAATTTCTGCCAAAGGTTTTTTGCTGGCCCACCAGGTTCATGGACTTGCTTTCCACCTCTGCAAATAAGAGCCAAAATCCTGGTACGAGTCACAGCTGAACCAGGCCAGACAGCCTTTGTTTGACTCTCCAGATATCTGCTGGGGACTTCCTGGGTCAGTTTAGGATGCTGCAAACAAGCAGTTGAATTTCCCCTGAAGGAGTATTTGCCCTCCATGTGTAGGCTTGATGCCAACCAGGGAGCAAGGCAAAGAGTTTGATTCCACCTCTGCCTTCCCAAGGATGGTATCGCTTGGGAAAAAGCATGAGCTGGTTTCTATGCTGTCCACAGCCCACAAAAAAAAAGGAGGCTGCAACCTTAAGCTGCAGCAAGGGTGGTGTAACTGCACATCTGGGGACTGTGGTTATGGGCTCTGCTCCCTTTCCTGCCCCAGAACACGGGACTGGTCCCTCCTCTGTCCCCTCCCCTCTGAGCACAGTTTTAGGTCAGGCTGTCAGAGCGTCAGGGCCACTCAGACCTTCCCACCCTAAAGAGGCCCTGTGCAATTTCATTACCCCCTGCAATGTCAAACTGCAGCTTGCTCTCATCCATCCTTTCCCTCCCAGGACTGTCCAGCCCCTCCCTCCCCAGCACTGCTGGAGCAAGCTTCCTAAGGTGAATTAATCACATTAAATTTTTCTGTGTTATCTGCACTACCCTGGTGTCGGTTCAGGCGAGGATGATGGATATGGTCCTAACCCGACAGAAATTAGGGAAGTTCGCACTGTGTTTTAATAGCAAATGCAGTGATTTGACAGTGAATAATGGAGCTGGTCAGGTTCTATTAGTGGCAGATTAGACCATAATTCAATCTCAAACCTTGCTGTTTTAAGCCTTTCTCACAGACTGTATTAAACCTGACCCAGGTCTGAAGAGGCAGAATGGAAGTGCTCCGTACCCAGGGACGAATTACATCCCATAGGGACCAGGGGACAGAGCTGCAATTGGATCCTGGGGGATCACGGTGGCAGCTCAGCCTAGGACCTCCAATTCCAGGGCTCAGACTCAACCATCTGAGAGAAAACGAGGCCAGAAAAATCTTTCAAGGGGCAGTACGATATGGGGCTGCACACACTGGAGAGGGGGCATGGCCCCACACAGCTGGAATTTCAGGCTGGAAGAACAGGTAATGCAGCACAGGGGAGGGACACAGTGGCCTAGAGGGGGAGGATCCAGAGTGCCCATCCCGTGAAGGGTACCAAGACAGGGATGGAGACAATGGAAAGAGCTGGGTGTCTTGGTGGAGGGAACTGTCAGCCCTGAAGGAAAGCACCTCCATGAATATTGGTGCTTCACAGGCTTCCAGGGAAAGTGCAGGATACAAGGAAGTGCCCCGGGGCATGAAGGGACAGAAAACCAGGGATTTTTTCAGCAGTGGGGAGTGGGGGAACTGTTTCACGGCATAGCTGAGCACGGCAACACCTGGCTGCCATCCCGTATGTGGTTCTGATGGAATTTCCCCGTGGATGACTTCCTGCAGCTCCTCCTTACTTCATTCCTACAAGCCCTGGCCATAGAGTGTTTCCATCACCTTTCCAAGCTCCAAGCCTGCATTTCAGGCCTGTTTTCAGAGTTTCCTCGCCCACGGGCCTGCCCTGCCTGAGTTCTGTTTGCTGAGCTGGAGCGTAATTGGGTACCTGACACGGGGCTGTGTTTTCTGATTGAGAGGAGAATGCTGAATTACTTTAGCAGTCATTTATTGAGTACCTAAGATACAGAAAACCTAGCAGAGATAACAATGTCCTGCAGATTAAATCCTCCATTAGAGAGGCCTCACTCAGTAGTTAGGCTTGTAAACATTTTCCCATCAGTTTTCCCTCAGCCTCCATCCCCTCACGCTTCAAGCTGAGCAGGCAGGAATGTTGAGAATCTTCTCATTACAAGACACCACAGAGCCCCAAAAAGCCATGAAATCACTGTCCTGCCTCCCACCAGGCAGAAATCTCCCCGTCACCAGCCTCTCCCAACACCCCTGTGGGGTTTTGGCTGCCTCTGGTGCTGCAGCAACTTTTGGTCATGGGATGGAGTTTGGTGGCAGGCACAGAATCAGGACTGTCACTTCAGAGGGACACAGCCACAGACTTAGGTGACATTTTGCTTCTCTGCTGCTCTTGTGACATCCAGAATCTCCTGTGTTCTCTCCAACCTCCTCGCCAGGAGTTCACAGGAGCTTTCCCTGGCACAGCTTTTGAAATTCCTTTGCTCTGAGCGTCTAGGCAAGCTGGAACCTCTGCAGCAATGCACTGGAGACAGAAAAGCACAGACATTGTAAAGCAGCAGCACAGGCAGATACAGAATAGCAGTCAGCAAGGTTTGTTTACACTGAACCACAATTCCTGCTCTTTTAGCTCACTGGCACCTTTGGGGTTTATACCTTGCAGCTCCTGAGTGCAGAAGACAATTTCCACCCGGACAAGGCAGCCTCAGGCTACCGACACCCAGAAACTGCTGGCCTTGGCAGAAAGGATGAAGTCCATTTGCCATCAGTCACGTCTTCTGGACCCCAAGGGAACCCCCGGGAGACACTGGCTCTGACAGGAGACAGCAGCAGAGCTTCCAGAGTACCTCTGGAAGGGTGGAGGGCCAGGATAAATGATCCGTGGAGCTGGAAAGGGCTGCTGAAACCCACCAAGGAAGCAGAACAGCTGTGTCTACTTGGAGGTCCTGTGCTGGAAGCAGCTTCAGCCCCTCACTGCAGTAGAAGAAGCAGAAGACAAGTGGGAGATGGAGATTTTCCCAGAGAACTGATGGAGTGAAGGCAAAGGGGTGGACAGCTTCCAAGAGAATTGATGGAGGCGCTGTCTGTCTCCCCAGAGACAGCAGGAGTGGTTGAAAGCCCTGCAGGAGGTTATTCCCATATCTTATTTAACTCTGCTTTTGGGCTGCAAGGGCCAGGGGTGCTTTGCTGTTTTCCAGCCAGGACAGGTACACGTGTCCCCGCGGAAACGCAGAGGCCAGGGATCCTGCTCCAGGACACAGAAACCCCTCTCCACCTCTGGCAGCCCTGGGAAGCCTTTTTGTTCCTCTATGCAAGGGCAGCAGCCCTTCACGGAGCGCTCTGACACCAGCCGGTGACAAGTGTGGCACAAGGGCTGGCTCTTGTGTCTTATCTGGGAAAGGTTCCCCAAGGTCCCCACGCTGCAGCTCATCAGCTGCTGCCTCCTAATTGAACCTCTTCAGGAGGCTCCTCAGTGCGGCGGGCACTGCAATTACTCACCTCATGCAGGCAGCAGCAGTAATGAAGGTGGGTCAGAGCCTCTGGAACTCGGGCAGCCTCACCTGTGCTTCCTGCAGAGGCGCAGTCTTCACGTTTATTTTAAGACCACATTATGGCTCTTACGATAGTGCAGGAAATCTTCCCTAGATGAGCTTCCTGGAGCAGTGGGAATGAATCCCTCACCTCACATGGAGCACCACAGGCTCTGCAGGCTTTTCCTTTCTCACAAGTGCTGCCAGTGCCCTCTGAGAGCAGGAGATGAAGCAGTTCAAGGGGACTATCAGACCAGATTCCCTCTGAGGCTCTCACAGAGCACCTTCAGCTGAGCTTCCTTCCCCTCTGGAGTCCTGTGCTGGGACAGCCAAAGGCTGTAGTGATGCCTTAGGTTTTAGCCTTTATATTTTTCAAATCCTGTATTGCCTAGTGTGTAACTCTGAAGTTCCTTGTAGCTCATTAGCTGCTCTCTTAGGCCAGATAGACACAACAAAGCTTCTCTGAGCTTGCTGTTCAAGGACACTCGGGCTGTCCTAGGCCTAAAGGTGGAAACTAGGGCTGCGAGAGAGGTGGAGAAATTGAAGAACGCTAAAGTTTTAATTGGCGAATTTATGCTGATATGCAAATGGGACCAAACATATAACAGTGTGAAGAACTCATGACTCGTCGTCCCTCTTGGGGTCCTTTTTGGAAGCAGCCTCTGGCTCCCCAGGGTGGTACCTTTGAAGGCCTTTCAAATAAATCCCTGCCTTTGTTCCCTAACTCTGGTCTAGTCTCTGTTTCTAGGTTGCTGGAGAAGGCATCAGTAGGAATCAGAGCAGTCTGGGAAGGCTGCTTTGGTGGGATTTCCTTGACTCTCGTCAGCATCACCAGCCCTTGCCAGCACCTCCATTTGTATCTGTGAACCCACAGAAACTCAGGATGGCTTAGGTTGGAAGGGACCTTAAAGGTCATCCAGTTCCACCCCCTGCCATGGGCAGGAACCCTTTCCACTGGACCGGGCTGCTCCCAGCCCCATCCAGCAGTTCCAGGGATAAGGCAGACACGGATCTCTGGCCAGCCTGTGCCAGAGCCAGGAGTATGGGTGCCCTCAGCAACCACCCTCCAGCAGGGACCAGGAGCCATCACAAGAGCAGCCACTCCCAGGGACTCCCTGCACGTGTCCTGCCGGACTTTTCCATGTGGAAACCTCATGATGGTGCCCTTGGGTGCCAGCACTGCCAATCACTCCCTGAATACCCTTCCAAAGCTCTGTCACCCTCCATATGCAGGGCTGGGATCCTGGGGCCTGTTGGGGATGACGACACTTGTCCTGTCCTGGTGGTTCCCATATGGCACGTGCCCAATTACCTAAATAATGTACCAACCATGCCTGTAGATAATGATGTGGTGAGGTGGGGGCTGGAATTCCATCCCTCCAGACAGCCAGTCTATAAGGGACATGCTCTCTGTCGTGCTGTGCATTAAGGAGTATTTATACTGCTAAACCCAGCTTTAGAAGAGCACCTAAACATTTCTGTCATGGTCTCAGTGGGACTCTGGAGTCCAAATGGGAGCTCTGGGAGACTGCAAAGGTGGGAGGTGGGGAAAAAAATACCCGTTGTATGTCTTAGACTGCTCTGTCACTGGGGTAAAGCAGCTTGGGCCAACCAACGGGTCCGTGTGCAGCAGCTCCCAAGACATCCAACCAAGCATCTCCCATGCTTCCCTTGAGCCAGAACCTCCCTGACAACACAAATCCACCTGAGACCTGCGCATTCCCAAAGGCAGTAAGAGAAGGCTCTTTCCATCATGCTTCCGTGGCTATTTTAGGGGCTTCCCAGCTCTGTCATCTCCTGGTGCCTCAAGGACCTGGGAAAACATGGAAGAGATGAAAAACATTCTTAACGCCAGCCATAACTGTGTGCACGAGGTAGTACGGAGGCAGTCAGTGATGATGCCAGAGTAAAATTCAGTATTTGCAGTGGCGGCAGCTGGGAGGGCAATGTGGCAGGAATTTTTTGGCAGCCCAGATCAGAATCCGCAACATCCCCAGCAGGAGCGCTGTAATTGCTGCTGCTGTTTTCCAACACTGCAGCAAATGCAGGCCTGTCAAAGCCTAACGTGTGTGAGGGGTCAACTTCATAGCCAGGAAAAAGTGGGATAGGGAATCTATACTTCCCGCTGCTGCCACCTCTGGAGTATGTGTAAGTCTACTGGGAAGACAAAGGAACACAAGGACTGGTAGGATACCATCCAGCAGGTTGGGTTGGGAGGAATAGGCTGTAAAATAACCTCTGGAATGCAAATATTGCCTTCTGCAGAACTGTGCCCTCACACCTCCTCCTGGATTAGTTTTTAGTTCCAGCTTTTAATTGATCCAGCAGATGTTGCAGGGTTGGAGCAGGTGAGGTTTGTGGTGCTTCTTCCTCCTTAAACCTGGAGCCTCTCCAAGGGAGCGCAGCTGGTAGCCCCGACACACCTCCATAAAGAACAGGCAATGCTGCTTCTTTAAAACTGATGGAAATTTGAAGATATTTCATTAAAATCTGGGGGGTTTTCCCCATGTGAAAATGTTTGCATTTTCCCTATGTGAGGTTTTCAGTCGTAAGCAACTGTGAGCAAAGAACAAATGAAGTCAAGGAGGGTCTGGTGGGCTGGGGAAGAGGGAGATCTCCTGAGCCCCAGGTCCATGTGGCCACTCAGAGTTCTGTGGGGACATTAAACGAGCTGAAACCGCCTACAGAGTGAGCCAGGATTTTACTACAGTAAATTACACTCGAAAATACTCCTGGAAGGACAGGGACAATCTCAGGGTGCGTCATTGCGGCCAAATACACTGACTCAAAAAAGGTGGAGCTTCCTCCTGCTTCTTCCCACTTCTGCTCTGCGGGAAAATCTCTGGAAACGCTCACCCTGAGGGAGCCAGACCTTAAAAACAAGGGGAAGTAAAAGGCTTAACCTCAGCACACAAAACCATCGGGACATCCATGTTCCTCACCAAACTGGCACTGTAGGAGGAAGTCACAGAGCAGAGCAGACTCGGGAACACTTCCCAGGAACCTCTGTGCAACACAACTCTCCCATCCATGACGTGAACAATGATACTGCTCCCGCAGCTACAGCACACAAAAAGTGCAAAGGGAATAATTGCAAACTTGGAGAAAATTAGGAATTTAGTGTCCAGAGTCAGTCACATATATTGGCAAAGGCCATAAATCCCCAAAAGATTGAAGGTGTGACAATATCAAAAGGTTACTGAGAAATCACCCGTTCCTCTGCTTCAAGGTTCGTACTCAAGAGATTGCTTTCCCCGGCTGCAGTGACAATATTTCATGGAGTGGGGATACCTGGAGCCAGTCCTCTTGGGACTTGGAGTGAGAAAAATAAAATCATGTTCAGTGCACTGAAGCATTTCATAACTGAGCTTCAGAGAAAGTCAATCCCAACTATTTACTCAGGGCCAGGAGAATTTGAAGTGCACGTGGGTGGTCCCGGCCAGCTGTGCCACACCCAGAGGTGACCTGTGTTGGTGTTAATGACTCCAAAACCCTCAGTGCCCCTTCTCACTAAAGCAAATCGAAGACCACACAGCAAATAAAAGATATTGAAGAGCACTCTGATTTTAAACTGAACTACTCCAAGTTGAGGGCAGCAACAGCAATCCTCATTCTCACTATAGACATGAGAAGTTAGATCTGTAGAATGATACCAAAATCATTTGCGTGTTGCACTGATCATTCAGGAGCAGAAACCATCCCTTTGACTGCCAAATATTTCCTGGGAAGATCAGACTTCCCTACCAAAACACTCCATCAAATATCTGAGACAAACAACAAATCCTGGGGCTGTTCAGCCTGGAGGGGAGAAATTGTGGAGACCTCAGAGCACCTTCCAGCATCTGAAGGGGCTACAAGGAAGCTGGAGAGGGATTCTTCATTGGGAACTGGAGTCACAGGGCAAGGAGGGACGGATCAAACTGAAAGAGGGGAAATTTGGGTCAGAGAGACACAAGAAATCGTTCCCTGTGAGGGTGGTGAGGGCACAGGGTACACAGAGAAGCTGTGCCTGCTCCATGCCTGGACGTATTCCAGGCCAGGTTGAATGGGGCTTGGAGCACCCTGGGCTAGTGGAAGGTGTCCCTGCCCATGGCCCTTCCAACCCAAACCTTTCTGCGATCCTCTAATTCTGTTATTTGAGCCAACCACCCTCATGATTACAAATAAAAGTCTCTCTCCTGAGACCTTCACCCTTTTTTCACTTTCTGAGGAGCTCCGTCCCCTGCCTGGGTGAAAACCATCTCCAGGGAATAGTCCCCCATGGAACTCGGGCACAGTCAGAGGGGAGGATCAGCAGCACCAAACCCGAAGCCTCAAAGAGCAGCACAATTACGCTCATTAATGGTGCAGCTCCAGGAGGATCCAGACAAACCACAGGCAAGCCCAGAGTAATTTTATCTTGATATGCCTGTCTAAACCGCAGATAGCTCTTCAGGAGGGTTCTCCCTCACTTGTTAATTTAACGCTTCATATATAGGAAAAATTAGAATTAAAATGTGCCCAGCTGCTTCCTTCATTCCTGATTCCATTTAGAAATATCTCACATCTTGCCACAAAAATGAACTAAACCACTTGGAGACGTTTTAGAGCCTGTATTTTATTTTTAGACAAGTCTCTGTGATTTAGGATCCTAAACTCCAAATAAGTTTGCACAGATCTGATCACCACATTTAAATCTCAGCCCTGGCATCGAAGGAGAGACAGGTCTCTGCTGTTTGAATCAAGGAGTGGATTGGAGTGGAAGGCAGTTTAATGGCCATCTCATTCCACCCCCTGTGATGGGCAGGGACACCTTCCACTATCCCAGGGTGCTCCAAGCCCCGTCCAACCTGACCTTGGACACTTGCAGGCATGGGGGCAGCCACAGCTTCTCTGGTCAAGCTCTTGAAAGACCACAAAGATGTGTGGACCTGTGAAAGACAATCAGCCAGGCAGGGCTAAATGCCAGAGGACAAAGAGCTGTATTCAGGGTTAACAGGCGACTTTCTCGAGGCTTTAAGCAGGGTAAGCTACACCCAAAGCGTGCTGCTCCTCCTGCCATGGGGACAGCAAGGAAAGGAAACCAGATCCTCGCCTAAGCGCTGAGAGCCTTTCTTCCGCTTCTCCAAGGCTCTCCAAGCAGCAGCCATGTGCATGTGATGCCGTGGAGAAGGCATCTGAAGGCATCTGAAGAGGCAGAGGCAGCTCTGAGCTCCACTGCATGCTTCTGCAAGAGGAGAAGGCAAGGACTACACTGGACCCTCATCAATCCCAGGAGATGGAGACTAGGGGAGCACAGGAGCGAGTGGGAGCTCCCACGTCTGCGCCGCGCCAGTGACGCACAGGAGCCTGGATCCTTCACAGACACTTCTGGGATTTCTTATTAAAGACGGAATTCTTGGGCTGGGCACGAAACAAAAGAAACACGAGGCTTAAAGCATTATGTAAGAATTCCAGAAGTGGCCACAGGTCAACGCTGTCCCACCAGAGAAGTGAATTCCAGGATACTTATGTCCCTCTCCACTGCTTTGTTTTTCCCGTGGCCCACAAAATGAATGGAGATGTTTCAGCTTGGAGAGCCCAGAGCGGAGATGGTGGGTGAGGAAAGAAAGCCATCTCTTTCGAAATCCACGGAGATAAGCATTTGGGAGAAAATGTGTTTTCTGCACTCCTCGGGAGGGGAAAGACAAAAGGAAGAAGGGAAGAAAAAGAGGGGAAGAGACAAGGAGAAAGTTCTGGTTTTAGTCCCGATGAGCCAAATGCGGAGGATGAAGCCTGAACAGAGATTTTCTGCCCCAAACACAGGGTAGACTGTGAGGCTGCTTTTCCAGGAAATCTGCAGAAAGCTGTCACCCAGTGCATCCAAATAAAGCACGGAGGTCACAGGAGAGGCAATATCCTTGGAGATGTGCAGAAGGACAATGACCAGGGAACGCTTTTTTGTCAAAACCTTGCATTTCAAAAAGGAAGGACTGGCAATAAATCTAGGTTGGGAAGACAAAAGAAAAAAGAAGGTTGGGGCAGATATGTAAAAAATCCGGGTCAATCAGGTGATTAATTGATCAACTGATCAAGTGTTTGATCAATAAAAGAGAGAGGACTGTGCCAAGCATTGGAACAAGGAAGGTGATAAAAGCAAGGGACAAAGGCTGGGAGAAATCCCTTTAAGGAATGCCCAGATCATCTACAATGCCTCTTCTCCAATAAACAGCAACACATTTCAATCTTGCAGCATTCCCTAATTATTCTGGACATGAGCCTGGAGTGCTGCTTGCCCTGGGCAGCACGAAATGCCCATCTGCAGGAGCACAGAAAGTTTTCTGTATTTATGAGGCAGACACCCATTTATTGGGGCTTGTGTGTGCCCTGTGCAGGAGGAGAGCTGCTACAGCTACATGAATTTATTGACGGTAATTTCGGCCTGACCAAGGGTTTCCTTCCCTGGAAAGGTAAATGGATGCCACCATCCGAGCGCCCTCGGAGATGGGCAGGGTGGCACATTAATATCCAAGAAATGAGGATCAGGTCTGGGGCTGGTGCTGCTGCCAGGAGCTGGAGGCTCCCCAGGTTGCCACAGCAGGGATGGACTTGGTTGCAAAGGTCTGCATCCTGCAGTATGGAGAAGGGGAAGGAAGTCTTCCTGAAGGAAATCTAAGCTGGCTCCAGAACCAGCACCAAGTGACCATCACAAAGGTGAGCAATTAATGATCAATCCAAAACCTGCACTTTTTTCCTTTCTTGAGCACAAAATGAGGTCAGGTTGTTGAAGACCACTGGCCTCTCTGCACAGAACCAAACTCAGTTCATCAGAAATGCAGCACCCGAGCAGAAATTCCTGCGTTTGCCTGGCTCCAAGCCCAAACTGCAGAAAGCAGTTGCCCAAATCACCAGTGTTTGCCCAAGGGATGGTGCAGCGTACCCCGAGTGGGTATCCATGAGGGGATACATTCCTGGGGTGGTCACGGACTCTGCCTCAGTTCCCCCTCCGGTCTGTCCCAAGGGAGCAGAGGAACTGGGGTTTCTCCGGCTCTGTTGCTGTTCATCCTGGCCCAAGGGAACCTCCCACCTCACACCAGACACCACAACCAGACCAGGCTCGCAGACACCAAGCTCCAATGTAAAGCTAGACAATTTGCAATTAAAAAGTCCCAATATTTGTAAATATATCCATCCCTCATGCACAGCACCAGTCAGTCAGAGTCGGGGAGACAGAGAGTGGCTTGGGTCCCTGGAGAATGGTCCCTGGAAGGGACCTTAAAGACCATCTCATCCCAATCACCTGCCACGGGCAGGGACACACCCCCATTAAAAAAATAAACCCTCAAAAGGATCTGACACTTCCAGAGTTAAACGCAACACAAGGTCCAACCTGCCCATGGCCAACACGGCGTTTCCAGCAAGCTCCTCTTGCAAAATTAACGACCTCAACTTCCTCAGCTGTCTTACCGTTCAAACTCAACTGTTTCAAGGAGAACTGAAAGTTTCTCAGCCAGGGTGTCTCTCATTCTTCTTTTTTCTTTCTTTCTCTGCTCCATTGCAGCATCCAGGTTTTCCTGGCTGGGATGTAGAAAACGTGTTATTGTTCCTGGGTGAAGAGGGGAAGCAAACAGGAACCTATGTTACACACCAAGACAGGGCTGATTAATTTGCAGTTGACATCCGCTCGCTTCATTATCCCTTCATCGAAGTCTGACAAATGTGCAAACAACAATGAAAAATAGAAATTAATAGGAGTATTAGCACTGCATGCAACCTGCTATAGATTTCATCCCCACAACAGAACATATGGATGTGTTACACCGTCCTTCTTTGTAATGACCTCATACCCACCCTCCTGTCCTTGGGCATAAATCTATTTAAATTTAAAGAGATCTATTTATACACACGTGCACGTGTGTGTGTGT
>VYZQ01023203.1:0-18734 GCA_013400655.1 Mystacornis crossleyi | reverse complement strand
GTTTATAGAGAGTGGCAGCTATTGTAAATGACATGGGTCAGGTCCAAATTATGTTGGACACTATGTTTTTTGGTTGGTTAACTTACAAGATAATCAGACAACTCTATTCAGAAAAAATCAAGAAATTTTATTAGGGGAAGCCTATCTCAAAGCTGGGGGGTTGCAAACATTTTGAGTTTAGAGGAGAAACTAGAAATAGGTTTGAAAACAGACTGAGGAAAGGGCTGACAAAATTTTGATGGGGACTGATAACCCCTACTCCCACCTAATTTAAATACAACTATTCCAGGTACAGAAGAGATTCTGCTTTTACAGCTATGTAAAATATAGCAGTTGAAGACAGTATTAAACCTGCAGCCAGTTTTAATTGTAGTATCTTCTCTGATGTATGTATTGACAGCTGCAGAGTACTTATAGAAATGACAACATTCAAGAACTCTTGAATGAAGTGATTTGCAGAGTAATCAAAATGACTGACCTGATATTAGATCCAAATCAAGATATATCAGCTTTTCTTAACTTGTTCTATCCATTTTAAGTTGTTGTGTTTTAATATTTGATAAGTAATAAGCCTAATTTTACAACTAAATATAAGTAATAATCTTAATTTTAGAGCTAGGCTCCATTTAAATGACTAAGGAGGCTCTTAAAGAAATATGCCTTTTTAACAAAGTTGTGATTGTGTTGAACTCAGAAGTAAGACCAAAATTCCACCTCAAAATAAAAAAAGAAAAAGGAAAAAAGATACAGTAGAAAGAGAAAGAAAGGGGTGATGTTTAACAAAAGGTATAGATACAATTCCTATATGAAAATATTAAGTTTTCCTTCCTTTCTTATAAAATCTGCTGTGTTGAACCATGGAAATACATAGTTACGAATATCATCCTTCTGCCAGTACTCAGACTTAAATGATCTTGTGATTAGTTTGTTTAAGCCAATGATCTTGTGGTTAGTTTGTTTAAGCCAAGTGGAAGCAAGAAAATTTACAAGCAAAACTTTCACAACAGGATAGGAGATCTGCTCAACTCAGTGATTGTTTTCTAGGGGGCAGTAGGTGTGGCTAAAATAGAGAGGAATGGCTAAGGATGCAGTCATTCTAAGATATGGTAACATCTCTCTAGGATTATTGATGTTATTTATTGAACAATTAACAAATCAAATGAAAATACCATAATGTTAATTTCATGAAGTAAAGCAATTTCATTTAGCTATTGGAGCAAGGAGTGAAAGAATTACCCCGTGTAATAGGAATACCTGTAGGTATATCATAGAGTTTGTAGATTACAAAATTAAATGTTTACTCTAAATCAGACAAAATAGAAACTTGAACAGTTGTTTCTGATATTTACTATAGTATACAAGTAGATCTGGAGAGCAGGAAGCAAAATCTGTCTCATATTTTTTCATAAAAAGGACAAACCAGTACATTTGACACTGGTTTTCTGAGTACCTTATAATTCTCATCATCTTTCCCTAATTAGCACTGTTTTTCAGCCAGTTCTACTGTTTATTGCAATTGGCAAACAGCCAATTGTAATTGAACAGCCCTGAATTTTATTAATAACATAGTCACCACTTTATTCACATGTCCCCAGGTTTCTCCATACCCATATGCTCCTTTTCCCCTACTCATGACTAGCTTATCTCTTCAGACAAAATGAAGAAAACATCAATAGTAAATTAATTAAGTTATTTACTTTTATTATTATTTACACGAGATGTGAAAAGACTCCAAATTTCATTAAGGAGAATAAGCAATTACAGGATATTCCGCTTGGATACCTTTGACAGGCTTAAAGAAATCCACAAAGAACTATTATTTTGATAACTCTAATGATTTCAAGTCTACTGAAACAAATGCATATTCTTGATTTTCTAACCAATATATTTATTCCACGATGAACAATCTAATATAAAAATCTGATTATCTGAATCTTTCTTTTCACTGACAATCATGCAGCCCTTGAAATAGCACAGTGATGAAAGGACCTCCTTCCACTGGAGCTAAAATCTGCCTTTGTACATCTTTTATTGTAATTCAAAATGTGATGTTTGTATTTATAGTGCTACGGTAGAAGGGCTGGGGCCAGGACAGGTGAATATATTGGAAGAATATTCACTAAAAAATGTGTTCTTCAAAAATAAGAAAAAAACCAAACTACAACCAAAGTCTCTTTGACGATGTTAGGAGCCTTTTTACTGTATTCTCTAGAATCAGCTGTTTCTACCAAAAATGTCGTGGTAAGCAAAGCTGCATGTATTAATTGCAGTAGGCTCCCCCATAAAAACTGGTTAATGTGTAGCTCACGTCACCACTTTAGAATACTTTTAAATTCATTTCTTATAGATGTTTATGTGTGACAGCAAGCTTTTCTTTATAAAATGCAACAGAACTAATCATATATGGAAAGTTACACAAATGCTTTGGAGCCCTGCTGAATCAGGTACAAGACATTAGTGCTACGCAGGGTTAAGACAGAGCTGTGGAAGGTTCCTCCTCCCTGTCTAGGAGGATCCGATAGTACAAGCCATTAAGTAACACCTCTAACCAGGGTACACCTTTTCAGTCAATGCTGAGGTAAATTTTACTGGTGTTTCTTTGTAAATATTGCAGAATGAGAGAGCCCCTTCTCTTATAGAATTAATAAATCATTACCGATATTTTAGACCTTATGATAAAAGTCACACAAAACTGAGGCTACAAATCACCCCATTCTGATAGTCGGATGATTTTTCTTAGCACAGAGTCTAAAACAAAAATACACAGAACATGACATGGTGTTAGTAGAAGGCACATTTTTCCATGATACTGTGAAAGAACAAAAATTAGCAGTAATCACACACCATACATTTAGTAAAAATATTTCAAATAAACAAAATGGTGCTTGAAAGGTTCTTCTAAGTGCAACAAAAATATAAACCTTTAAATGACAACAAAAATAGCTCAACCTTCTATATTTACAAGTTTACTTGTCTGCTTGTCTTTCCAGTACTGACATCACGTACAGAGCAATAATAGGAACCAAAAATTTGTTGGCAGCATTGAGAAGAGTTTCGGTTCCACAGTGCATGCGCAGTGCAAATTGAACAGTGCAGATTAATACAAACCAATTTAAGTATTTACAAACAATGAGTATATGCCAAAAGATGCAATAATCTGTTTTATTTACTGGAAGGAAAAGAGGTAATGAAAAAATGATGCTTTCATTATGTCTTTTGACAACAACTAATGTATTATTTTCTTTCATGTAATTTCAATAATGTTTTTTTTTTCTTTAATTTAGTAAGCTAAAGAATGCCCATAGACTGTGTATGAGTAAAAAGCCACGGGTCTGATGTGGGAATTGGTAGAAAACAATGTCTTCCTAAGTATATCGGACTCGCTTTTTGAATATGATTTTTCCATATGGGAGGATTCAGTTATTGATGAAAACTAGAATCTAGTATTTATTTCGGCATACGAAGTGGGAAATGAGGGCTGACTCTACAAAAGAACTTTTCTCTCTCTTACCTCATCTTTATCCTCAGAGAATCTGCCCTCAAGGGTGAATATCTCACACCTGTTACTCAGTCCAGAGTTGAACGACAACTTAACAAAGACTTCAGAGAAACACATTTGCAGTAAAAGAACCTCCAGGATAAGGTGCACTTCCTATCTCTGTTCACTTTTTGTACATCTGGAGATCTTCCCAGTGGCACAGCTCTGAGGAGCATGGATCCCTTCTAAAAAGACTGTGAAGTGTCTGATATCACCAAGCACAGGCTTTGTGTCTGTCCTGCAGTGAACAAAGGCGTATCTTGTGTGATTTACTCACAATGAGGAGCACTGTCAAGCTG
This sequence comes from Mystacornis crossleyi, assembly GCA_013400655.1. NCBI lineage: Eukaryota > Metazoa > Chordata > Aves > Passeriformes > Timaliidae > Mystacornis > Mystacornis crossleyi. The sequence goes on along the minus strand of VYZQ01023203.1, from coordinate 14,897 downwards.
CACCGCCACTGGACTTGTTAGAAGTGCTGTACATAACAACGGCCCAGGCCCAGGATACCGCCAGGACAATCGCAGCCAGCAGCAGGGGATGAGCAGGAGCAGTGCTGGGTTGCTCCCTCCTAAACTGCGCCAGAGCCCAGGTTAACAATTCAGCAGTATGGGCTGTCTCATGCTGGCACTCAGACCTGAACTCCATCTCTCTGGTTAGTTTATCACTGCAGACAAAGGCATAGTGTTTAATAGCCCACGGGTGTATTTATCTTCCTGATATTTGTCTGAATGCACTTTGAACACATGTAAATTTGTAGCTTCCAGGACTGATGGGAGTTTTACAGCCAATATCAGTGAGAAAAAGTCAAACCAATGCCGAATGTCTTCAAATCCCACCATTCATCGTCTTGAAGAGTTAAAGAACGCAAGGTTTGTAGTTTAGATTGTTTAGAAAGCCTTTTAATATACATGTGAAAGAAACAAATTATACCTGATAATGCTGTATCAGCCAATTACTCAATACTCATATAGTAAACTGAATAAAAAAAAGCCCAACCTTTGCTATGAAAAGGCTATGTAAACATGTATAGATTTTTGTATATCTGTGTATAGATTTTTACTAATTATAGAAGACATCACTATGCTAATTTGTCACATGCCATTTGCAGATTGATATCTTATGGGAGAACGTTGCATTTCTTACAGCATTTGATATTTTACAGACAATTTATATAAACATTTAGCAGATTGGCATAAATTTTAAAGCATTTTGCTGGATAATTTACCTATTTTACTCTTAAATAATAGTTATATAACATTTAAAAGATGCCAGCTGCAATCTGAAATTTGTTAAATAATTACACATATATTATCTATTAATTTTTTAAGCAAAGCATGCGAAATACCATTTAATGAATTAGTACCACGGATTTAATTTTTTTTGACCCCTTCAACAACATGACTTAGTAAAAGCATATGTTTTTAAAAATGTTAGACTACTTTTGTTGTGACAGCTGCCACATTAGTGTAATGGTGAAAGAATGAGCTTAAATATGTGTTCAAATATAGTAACAGTCCCAGCAAAATAAACAGTATATCTTTGTGCTGAAATTAAGTTGATGACAAAGTGTTTTGCTTGATCTCAGCCTACAGATTAACAATTAAAATAGTTTACATCACAAAACTGAATGGTCTTGTGTCTTGACACTGGTTGAAGAAGGTGTGTTTGAAGAAAACCCTTCCAGGTAGTGATATGCATCTAAAATAATCTCCTAACATCTACCAGTCCATAGACAGGAGTATTTCTCAACAAGAGATGGTGTCTTTGCAATAAATTATCACTGTTTTTACTCCCTTATCTGGTCATTTGTGTAACCTGTATAAACTTTTACCTTTAACTCATAGAAGAAAAGAAGGATAATGATATCTCTGTTACATTCTTAGAAACACCATAATCTTGAAGGTATTGATCAAGATATAAAATGTTGGGAGTTATGTTTTATTAAAAACATGACATCAAAAGATAATAAAAACTAAATTATGCAGCAAGAAATACTATGTTATGAACTTACGCTTCCCTTATTATTTAGCCTCTTTTTTCTCCTCTATTTCTCCTCTTTTTATCTGTCTCTAGTTTTCCTACTCTCCTTAGCTCAATAACACACTTGCTGCATAGCTGGTCCTGGCAAATCAAGTCCAAATTAAGTTCAAAAATTTTCTTAGTACCTTTACCTATCTTTCTTCTGAGCAATCAGAAGTTACTAACTCGGTGACTCCTGGTAATATTGATGACAAATTTTAAACTTCACCTAGTACAAAATGCAGATTTAAGCCATATGTTTGACTAGCCAGTAGTTTTCTAGCTAAGATCTTACTAGTACATGCAAAGTGCTGCGTATCTTGCAACACAATGTTCAGAGACTTGGAAAATAATGATGCTTCATAGATATGTTTTTAAAATTGGCAGCTTGCAGGAAAAAGTAGGCAATAGATTTTGTGTGTAAGTGAAAACTCTGCACTAAAGTATTGGGAAATAATCCTAGATTTAGTGATTCAGAAACATGTGGTGAGACTTAGCTTATACTTTTTACTGGCTGTGATTCTATCCACAAAACCATGATGTGAGTTGGTTGGTAAGAGAAATCGGAGGATTTTTTTAATATATATATTTTTTATGGATTATTGGCCTTTTTTTTTAAAAAAAAGCCCCTCTTTATAGTAAGCTCTTATCAATCTAAACTGTGATAAAGCCACATTTTGAAAATATTGAACTGGATGTTTTTGAGCAATTTACTAGACAATGACCTAATTAAATATATTGTCCTGTAGAACAACCTGTATGTTTTGGCAAGCAAGTTATTGTCCTAAAATTCTGCTTTAAAGCAGTGCATCTCCTCTAATTACTGCAGTGGAAACTCACTTGCCAAGGTCTTATGAAGTTAACCAGATCTGAACTTGAAGCTTTCCCCCATGCTTCATGTAAGGGTGGGACACACACTGAGGTTATTCTGTGGAAGTGAGCCTAAAATATTTGAAAGACAGAACAGTCCCTCAAAGAACAATTACTTTTCTTATTTACACACACAAAGTTAAAGGTATCCTCAGTTTCCCTTTTCTTTGGAAGAATGTCCAGGAAAAGTTTAGGTTCCATAGCACTTAGCATCATCACATTTCATACCCACAGATTCTTTTTGCTTTATACAGGATTGCTTTTAGGGGTTCATTTAGGGTACATTGCTTTGTCTATCCCCCTCTCTCTTTTTGTCCAAGTTCAGTGACATGCCAAGATTTGTCGTTGGTTCAATGAGGGAACATGGTTGGCACCTTTTCTTCCAGCAGGACCATGCATTTTCTACTCTCCGACCTTGTTCCTTAATTTCTTCCATGGTGGAATATATCAAATTCTTTCTAGTCTTTGTTATAATAGAGACTATACGCATTTTCATAAAACCTTCAGTCAGTATCTTAGTGAAATATAAAGTAATGGGAAGACATGGATGATATATGTATATATTACAATGATACAACCGAAAGATAAATTGACAATGCGATGCTATTTTCACATTAGCCATTTTCTCAGAACATTGGCTGAGCAATGGTTATAGCAGACGCAGAATGTGTTGAGAGAGGGATAACAAAGAAGGGAGAAACACAAAGAAATTACTTCATGCTGCACATGTGAACAGATCAGGTTTGTTCAGTTTAGGCACCACTGTCCCCCCATTCCTAGGAAAAATGCCATAAGGCTGAATTAAAAACCATAAAATTTACTGAGGTGATTACAGGAGAGAGGCATTGGTTTTATTTAGAGTACACTTAAGGCCCATTTACAAAGATTTTTCCACAACCAGTATGTGCAATCCTGAAGTTTTTCTCATGATCCTATAACCCATGAAAGTTAAAAATGAGGAAGTCAATATCATAAGGACAATTTATAATCATAAAGGATAGGAACACTAGATTAGTAAATGTATCTTTGCAAGAAGAGAAAAGGAAAAATAGCCAAATGAGATTCCACTTAACCTTTCTTGCAATGCGTGGAGCAGGCATAAAAGTGAAAGGCTTTTTAAAATTCACAAGTAAAATTCCTTTCACAAGAAATATCTTTAACTCACAGGACTCATGACCATTTCAAGTAATTGTATGCAAGGGGTTGATTACATTCACAAAAGAATTAGCCATAGAGAAAAAGAACATCTAAGGCTACAATGCATTTTAAAATAAATAAAGATTAATTCAGTTAAAGAGGCAGCTGGTTATCTGTATTTCAGGACAGCATCTCAGTATTAAGACTTAGAATGAAATTTGGCCTACAAGCAAGCAGGTACATAGTAAATACTGAAAAAAAATCTGTATCTAGTATTTAGAGGTATGGCTTTAGCACACTGACATACTGTATCTACATTTATTCTTTCTGTATACCGTGAGAGGAGCAGATGCCCTGACTAGAATGATCATTAATGGCAAGTAGGAATAGATTTGTTTCATGAATTATTGATAAGATAAAGTCCTGAGTAAGCAATTCCAGATCCATACAACATGGAGGTATCATTGGCTTCAAACAGAGGATAACCATGGTGCTTCAATCAGGCTAATTAGTTGTGCAGAAAAATGCCCAGGCTAATTAACTTTGGCAGAATGCTGTTTGAATAAGACTATACTGCTCTGGGAGTCTAGTTACTGTCTCTATGCTAAGCAGACGTAAGGTCTGCTTAATATTTATGATTCATTAGCCTTTTCTACTGTCTGGTTGCCAAGAGCTTTTATTTTCCGGGAATTTGTTTCACTGCTGCAAGTGTGTGTTCTATGGTATGCAGTATCCAGAGGCTCCCCTTACAAACGACAGGCTGATCTGCTCAACACCAGGACCTTCAAAGTGTGGTCTGACTAAGCACACAAATTCTGAAAGATCCATGAAGGACAATGCCTCAAATCAGTTTGATATCTACTTATAGTTATACAAATCTAAGGAGTTTGTAAAGGGATCTGAATCTTCATTCTCAATCTTTTGGGGAGCCAGTTAAATATAAAAAAGTTTTAAATGTCCTGCCTGGATTTCAGACCTTCCCACTTGGAAGCTGAACATCTTTCCAACTTTCAGCAGTCCTTCATTCTTGGAATATGTTGTTGTAGTTATGGGCCACAAGTAATTCTTCAGAACAACTATTACACTATGTAACATAGCGTAATTTGATGTGAGTATTCTTTTTCTTTCTCTAGCTATTATGTGGTGTAGATAATAGGTAGTTTTGTCATTGTCAGACAAGTGGTTTCCCCTGTAGAAGATCTCTCTCTGCTCTCAGAAACTCATTCCTTGAATTACTTTCTTCTTGCGGGGTGAACCCTAGTAAAACTGAAATGTCAAATGCTAGCAAGGAGCGATGATATTTTATCAGACGCTTACATCACAGTGACTGAGTAAAACTGAATCAAGTACATTTTTCTTTTTTTCTTGCAGATTGTTGGCAACTTGCTATTAAGAAAGGCTAAAGATGAATCATAAATGTTGAACAGACCTTACAGGTCTTACAGGACCTTACAGCTACCCACAAACAATGAAGACAGTAACAGACTGGTAGGCAAGAGCTGGAAAAGACCTATACGGGCATGCTGGTCAGCTTTCTGTCAGTGCACAACTGCTCTCTACATTTCAAGGGCTAGAGAGGTTAAATTTCAAGGGGAAATAATGATTTGCCTTGCATTTGTGAAAACTACAGAAGTATTACATGTATTTTTTAGGTCTCTGTCTAGGCTAACTGTATGTTTCAGTGCACTGATCTGGTTTTATTTAAGGCAAATTCTACCAAGACGACCACCAATGGAACTCCACAGAAATATTAAGACAAAGGATTTTATTGCTTGAAAGTGAAAAAATCGAAATATTTCAAGAATTGCTGTTTGCAAGGAAACGAAAGACATGTGCAGCACTGTGTCTGTGATCCCACTATCCATGTTTCCATTATGTTCCTAAGAAGCTGCACAGTGTAGGCATATGAAGACCACTACTATGAGGTCTCACAGCCATGTATACTGTTCAGAAATGCCAAGGATTCCAGATATCCTGGTTTTCCTGATTTATAAACAGGAACTACTCAGCCTTGAAGATTCTTGGCTATTGGAATTCACAATACAAACCCAGGAAACAGGCCTTACCCCAAGGATGCTCCAAATATTTCTTAGTGATCTCCGTGACAAACATGCAATAGGTTCTGGTACATTTCCATATAAACACAGGACTTGATAGGCTGGTAACTAGAAAAAATCTTCTTATTTTTAAAATTTTCTGAATTAAAAAATAAATCATGACATTTTAATTCAATAACCTCCAAGACAATGTACTGGGAAACTGAGAACATGATTGGAGCAAGAGGATGAGTCTTTCTTGGAAAGCAGGAATTCATAGAAGAGTTCAGACATCTGTAGTGAATTTGTTCAGATTTTTTATCTTCTGTGAGATAAGAATTAGGAGGNTTGTGGCAGATGTTCTACCCCCCATGATTATCATGAAATCACAAGGGGTTCTCTGATGTATCATAGTCCATCACCATAGCTTTGCAAAAGAATTTCAACTTCTAGGTTTTGAAGCTTCTCCTCTATCTCCTCTCTCTGGGCTTCAGCTCTTTCTTCTTCACTGACTGGTGTCGCTATCATGGTGTTTAGTCACGTGCCTTTGCCTTTCCCTTTTTTCTGACCTGGGAGAGGATTGATGTCTGCAGGTTTCATTTCTTCTGGGGAACTTACAGTGCTGAAAGGGTTAATCTTACTCAGGCCTGGGTTCTGCAGCTGGAACTTATCTGTCTCTGTTGGTCACATGAGTGGCCACACCAGAGAGAGGAGTGGGGGGCCCATCCTGGCCTACATGGAGCTGTGGGGCTGCTCTAACAGAACAGGACCAGTTTGCACAGAGCACAGCCACGATCTTGCCAAGCCGCGCTGGCGGGGTCGGCCTGCAGAAAGGGCCGGGCTGGGCCTGGCCGCTCGGCCCAGTGGGGCCAGGCCATGGCCCGGGGCCAGACCCCTAGTTACCTGTCCAAGGGCTGGAAGCAAGAGAGCGATTCCCGGGGTTGTTCGTCTTTAAATGTTTCTTTTACAGAGGCGCATCCAGCTTCTTAAGTGGCTTAACAGAGTTGTCAGTATTCAAATTAGCCAGTTGATTAGTTCTATCAGGTCTGGAGGAAGTTACAACAGCCCCTTGCAAAAAACATCACTTCCATGCCTAGTGGAAGTTTTTTTTCTCAACTAAATCTCCAAGCTGTGCTAACCCATGACAACATCTCAACAGGATCACTTTGTATATTTTCATGGAATTAAAGACTAATGAAATATTTTCATTTAAATAAAGGGGGAAGATGAAGCAGATGTTAGGCAAAAGTCACCTGATCGAACAAAACTCATCCAGAAGTCAGGGATGAAGCCAAAACTGGTCAGCTTGGTTCATAGTAAGTGGACACAGAGGGACAAACATAGCATACAAAAATTGAGTGTAATGACTTATTGGAAGCTTTCAGGAACTGAAGAGAGAAGCAGAACAATTATTGTACATAGGGATTCATACGCTAAGCTCATCTGTTCTCCACTGCCTTCTCTACCCTGTGATGGTACCAAATACACAGACTTTCTGCAGACATCCAAGTTCTTATCAAAGTGCTATGTGAGATGTATCACAATCACTGGTTTTGGAGTTGCTAGAGGAAACAGTCTGTCATTGAACTTTAAATTTCTAATTCAGCATAAATGTAGAGAGAGAAAATATGACTAAGGGCACTTCCAAATAGGATTTTGTAGTATATCAAAAGTTCATGGTACTACAGCTTCACTCTTGGGTGAAATATAGTGCTCTTGATAGAGCTTAAGCTGGATCACCTGACTGTTTCTATCCTTAAATTCTGGCTAAAAATTAGAAGGCAGAACAGCTCTGTTCTTAGAGCTACTAGAAAAAGTTTTTGGAATGGAATTTTGCTCATTTGGTAGTTTGAGAGGTCAATTTGATGCGCTTTTGGAATGATAGATATACAAAATGTTAGGCTGCAATCTTTTAAAATTTTTAGCTATTGCCATTAATTGTAAGGGTAAACGTCAACAGGTTGGCCAGGGGATATGCACTTCTGGGTTTGTGTCCTTGACACATACAGAGCAAAAAATGAAAAATGAAACCAGAACGATTTAGAACAAAATTCATTTTTGTAGGATCAATATGCAAGTCCACTTGAAATGCTTTGCTCTCAGCAGAATGCATTTTGCATATCTCAGTAAATTCTCTTGGGGGTTATGAGTATGCAGCTTCTGGGGATTTGTTCTCTTAAGTACAACAACTTGATTTTTGATTCATGTATTGAATATTTCTATTGATCCCATGAATTATATTGCACATTTCATACTAAAATAAGAAATGAAAATACTGTCTTCTGTCTAGGTCATGGGAAAAATTATCAAGTATTGTCTCTTATTTGGTGAAAAAAAATCATGCAATGTATGAAAAACACAGTAATGAAATATTTCACAGGTGGAAGATGATTAATAAGGAGAGATATTAAATGTCTTGTCAGAATGATGACCACCAAACAGTGGTGTCATCCACTGCAAGCCACTAATGATTCAAAAAGAAAAAATGTAGAGAAGAGACAGAATAACAAAAAGAAAATGAGCTGACTCAGTTTGCGGCATAAGCATTTAAATTGAAAAGCTTTATTTTCTTGGAGGCTCCAGCAAATAAACTTCAATAAAATTTTGAAAAGTGGCCTTTTCCTTGGAGTTAGCTTTTATTTGGTCTCGCTGTAAAAGTAGGTGAGAACATACAGAGCACTTTAGTGAGACTGACTACATTTACCAATGGAAGAAAAGGATGATATTAGTGAAATTAGTGAAAATGTGAAAGTTTTTAATTAAGGAGAAAATGTGTATTACTTTTTTTTTTTTTCTTTTTTTTTTTTTTTTCTTTTCTTTTTTTTACTTCTGTACATAAAAACCTGCTCAGAGAGAATGCCATACCCAGACTGGAATACTTGCCCCCAGCATAAGAAGGACATGAACCTGCTAGAGTGGGTGTATAGGAGGGCCCCAAAAATGATCAGATGGCTGGAGCACCTCTTCTGTGAAGATAAGATGAAAGAATTGGGATTGCTCAGCCTGGAGAAGAGAAGGCTCCAGGGAGACCTTATTGTACCTTCCAGTATCCAGAGGGGAAAAGACAGTTGGAGAGGGGCTTTTTACAAGGACATGTAGTGATAGAACAAGGGGTAATGGCTTTAAACTGAAATAGGGGAGATTTAGATTAGGTATTAGGATGATGGTTGTGATTGTTGTTGTTGTTATTGTTGATATTACTATTATTATTATTACTACTATTTACTGTGAGGACTGGAACAGGTTCCCAGACAAGCTGTGGGTGTCCCAACCCTGCGTGTCCAAGTCCAGGTTGGATGGGTCTGTGAGCAACTTGGTCTAGTGGAAGGTAGTCCTGCCTATGACAGGGGGTTGGAACTAGATGATCTTTAATTTCCCTTGCAACCTAAACCATCCTATGATTCCATGATAATTCATTTGTGTACCTGTTGGAATAGGTACAAAGACATGTACACCAACAGAATGTGTCAGGATTGTGCAGGTACCTATGACAGTCAGACTTTGTAGATTGCAGTCAAAAATTATTCTATTGTAAGTAGCCATGCTGAAGGTACAAAACCATCAAAGTTATTGTGTGTTATTGTATTACAATGGGAAGCCTTTTAACCTCACAAAATATAAAAAGTTAGAGATTATATATATCACATTCCAGTTGGATTGACTCCATTTTCCTTGGGCTCTCTTTTTTGCCACTGATATTTGAACACTTTTTTCATTCAGTTGGGAATTTATTTATGATGGGAAAGGTGTAATATCCTCAGTAAATGAAAAGAAGATATGTGACCTGGGGATATGCTGGAGGAAGATGAGGTGGAAAAAGCTGCATGTTGGGTATCTTTGACTTAAAGCTGGGTGACTGCAGAATTGCCAAGAACCAGTAAGGCTGAAAGCACAGTGAGAAATCCAGGGGGAAAACAGTTAATGTGTTTCTTGTTGCTCTGTTTACTTTCTAATTTAGTTTCTCAACAAGAGAAACCATATTTATATGGTATAAGTTAGGGATGGTAAAATGTAAGATGAAGGGGTTTTTTATTGTCAAGCCAAATGGTTGAAATAGGCTAGCCATATTCAGGAACTAGTTGAAATACAATTTTACAGAAAGTGGCATATCCATAATAGGATAGATGCTTTTTGCTTAAACCCCAGAATATTTTATTCTAAGGCTCATGAGAACTGGAAGTTCTTGATTTGGTAAATGACATAGTATAACATTTTCAGAACGGAATTTTTGATTTTTTGTATCATCTTGTGTATCATCATCTGAAGTTGGCATCGATTTTAGAGGAAATAAAAACAGCCTAAATAAAATATTTATTGTCTCTAATCATTGTACAAAACCATTCAGGCAAAGCAAGAAGCCAATTAAAAAAATATTAAATGCTATAATTTTTTGATTTTCAAGGTCCCATTTTGCTTTGGTCCAAATACTAGAAAAATTTGCTCTACCAGAAGGTCCTTAGCTTCTCCCAACAGAAATGAATATTCTGACTTTATGAAACCTTTCAAGGATACATTCCAACTGCAAAGCAAAAGTATCCATCCTGACCACATTTCCAGGTATTCTGGTGTTGCTGTTGCTGATCATAACAGCTTTACTACCTGAAATAATAGAGAGTGATGTCCTTACTTCCTATAAATCATAAGTTTCATCCCTATTCTGTACTGGTTGTTGGCAGAAAGGTGACATTGTGCAACCAACACTTTTCTTGTAGAAGTTTAGAGTTTCTTAAATACCCAGAGGTCCATGCTGAAGAGTTATTGACATTATTTTTGTTTGGTTGGGTTTTTTGGCATTTATTTTTCTATTAATACCTGTTTTCTTAAAAGTAAAGTGGTATTTTTTGTTCTGGTCAGCAACTCCTTAGAGATTCTAATTAAGTCTTGTCCATTACAGCCCATTAGATGCATTAGATGGTGTTATAAAGCAATTTGGTTCATTTTCCCAGTCCATGCCAGCATGCTTACCCAATTAATTCCACAGAGCTTTAAAGATGAAATTTTCAAAAGCATCAGCATTGGCAAAATGCTGCTTTCAGTAAGTCAGTGGTCATCCCATTGACTTCAAATTGACGAGAAATAAAATAGCAAATGTCCTTGTATCTTTAAAGACCCAAAGATGTCTAAATTATGGGAGAGCACTGTAATACATTACAGCAATACCCCTAAGCTAATTAGTTGCTGCTTTCAGCAGCTTCTTCTGTCAATATAATTCAATTGCTTAAGAGCCTCTTCCCCGTTCTGGTTTTGGGTAGTAATGGAGACATTTTTATTATAACTGACACTTGGCAATGAGATTTCAGAGCTAACTTTATGAACCTCATTTCTTTTTTCCCCCTCTAGAAACACTGCTTTTAGAAACAGAAAAACAAATATTGGAACTTATGAGCCTGTCTATCAGGGTGGAAAAGAGAGTAGAAGCAGTCACAGAACACCTGAAATCATTCTACATTTAATATTTCACAAAACATGAAAGAAAAAAAACCAGCCAAGACTGGAATAATCTCAGTGCAAAATATAGAAAGCTGTGTCCCAAATGCTTGTCTGAGTTTCAGGGGTATTGTTCTTCTGAACGTCCTTCAGTGTCCTCCTGATTTTTATTTTTGTTTTTAGGTTAAATACCGCTGTGAGATGGTTTTTCTCACACAGTTTTAACTTTCAATACGTGAAAGTTAAAGTTCTTTTAATGATGGAATTAAGATACACAAAAGCTTGTTTTTATATTATGAATATATTTATTGTTAGTATTTTGAAGAAAGCAACCACATTCCTGATAACAATTATTAGAGACTGGAAGTAGGTCTCATTCAGGTAGGATCCGGTATTTAAGACAAGCTGACTGTCATGGTTCTACACGGTTCCTAAGAAAGGCTCCACAAGGGAGAGCAGATTATTATTATTATGGTCCCTGAGAAGAAACTTGGAGCCCTCACTCAGCCTCTTATTGCTGTTAAACTTTCTAGACAGTTACTACTTTGTGGATTTAATAAATACTGACAAATCAACCAACTTTTATTTTGTGTCCGAGTGGCACAGAATAAGCTTTCTAAAGGACTGGAAAGTATTAATCACATATATTTAAGTAAGAGAAGAGAGACAAATCTCTCCATTTTGGCTCCACTGGTGATAATCTTGTTCATTACAAAAGCTCATATCCAAGCCTTGGAATCCTCATTCACCACTCCTTGTAGCCTGGGGAATCAGTGCAACACTGACAGTTGTGTCAGGCTATGCTGATATGTTAGGCAGTGAAATGCAGCAGCAAACAAACCAACACAGGGGCCATGGCAGCACCTCAACCCTTGCAGGGTGTCCTGTGGCAGCACAGGGGACTCCTGGCACAGCCTTCAGGGGCACTGCTCCCTCCCTGAGCCCCAGGGAAATAGCTGAGCACTAAACTGTGAGGGACCTTAATGCCATGTAACCTGTGGTTATATGTGATTTACGAAGCTGGAAGAACAATCTTGTTAAGAGGAAAACAAGGAAATAAAGACAAAATAGCTACTCAATAAGAGGTACGAAGTGTTAGGCAGTGTGCCAATTCCTTTCCATCTGTATTCGGCATCTGTTGATTTTTGCACACTTTTTTTATGTTTTCAGCACCTTTCACTGATTACAAATTCAGATCCTGTGATTTCTACCAAGTGTAATACTGGAAAGCTGTCAAAATATTTGCAGCCAAGTGGACACCCATTCAAAATTCCACAGCCTTTAAACTCCAAAGCTTACAGGCCCAAAAGAAAATGAAAGATTGCTTAGATCCACAATTTTCATTAGGAAAAAACCCCAAAAGTTTCATTTTGCAATGCAATATGATGGTTTTTAAATTAAAACTTTTAGACTGGTTGATATTGGGATTAGAATTCTCCAAAGCAAATATTTTTACCTTTATAAATGTTGAGGAAAGATGGCTGGGTGTAAAATTAGAGGAAACTGAGAAGTTATATTCACATCCTTACAAAAATTATAACAATATGGAAATTATAGCATAAAATACAGATACTACACCCTGGATGGAATGTGGTTGGTGTGCTTGGAACCTATTGCATGATGATTTCCCAGACACACAATCTACTACTGCAAGCACCTGCTAAGGGGGATGGAATGGAGTGTGGAGCAGAGTAGAAGCACCACAGCCAGGCTCTGTTGGTATCTATGCAGGGAAGGGAACTCAGTGGTACTTTGCAGCTGATAAACTGCATAGTAACTGTCCACCAGGAGAGATAGAGAGATGTCTTGCTGCTGAACCAACCTATGTGAAAAAATAACTCTCCTCAGATAAACTTGGTTCATTACAATATAATTGTAATATTAACACACACCTCCATCTCAGAGTTACCCACCTCCAAGGTACAACCCAACCAACCCTCACTGAGGAAGTGCTCTATATTTTATTGACTATATTTTTAACAGCAAAGTGAATTTTACATCAATCAGCAACAAGGGGTACGTATGACTAGAGTCACTCAAACTACAGCTAAAGAATTAATATAAAAGTAAGTTGAAAATGGGAGAAAGTTAGGGAAAACTCCATTCTAACTACTGGGATCAGTCAACAGGCTGAACCTGTCTTCTGCCCCACAGGGACACCTATTAGGTAAGAATCACACTCTGTGAATGCTAAATACTTTTGCTGGGAATTAGAGCTTGTCTATGTATCATTGGAATGTGGTTTTGCAGTCAGATACCATCACCAACAATTCTTGAACCTTAATCTTTCACAATTTTATATTAATAAAGAGTGTTACTCTGTAGACTGTTAGTGCAAGTCCTTCATGGGCGCTGGCAGTCACCAACAGCAGGTAAATCAAATAAAGTGGAAAACCAATTGAGGGGTCATAAAGTGGGAAGACCTGCTGAGGGCTCTTACACTGTTTCTGTGTATCCCTAATAAAGTCAGTCGAACCACCCTCCAATCCAGCAGGACTATTCAGTGAAGGGTCCCCATAGCGGGACATTGACTGGTCAGGCACAAGGGTCTTGTCATACTTGGGACACTGACAGACAAATCGAATACTCAGGGTCAAAGAAATCTCCCCTTTTCACATGACATGTGTAAAAACATGTCATTTCAGATTTTACAAGGTTGATCAATAAAATTATTTATGGATTTTTAATTAATTAAATATATTAGGATTTTTTTTCCCCCCAACCTGGAGGGAAGATAAATTGGTTTTCGGCAATAGGAAAACTAAATGAGATGGGAAACATTTCTTCTTTAGTAAAGACTGACAGGGCAAAAATAAATTGACATGGTACCTAGATTGTAGTGGATATTATAGCACTTTGATGATAAAGCAAAGGAAAAGCTAAAGGGAAGACAGTAACAGACTATTCTGGTGAATATTCTGTTGAAGGAGATGAAGTCAGTTTTCTGTTTTTTTTTTTTTTTTCTTTAAGTAATTATATAAATACAGTAAAAGACAATGCAGAAGAAGCAGGCTGTTAGGTCATTAGAGTGTGGACACAGGAATGAAGGATCTGGTCCACTTAATAAGAAAGCTCAACAGGGAAAATCCAGGAAGGTTTTTTTTTCAGGTTTTATTTCTTCCTCCTTAAGCTTTTAATGTTTTCTTACTATTGTTTCCTGTCTATAAGGCTGAGCAAGGACCTCAGTGAGATCTGAAGTCCCTGTAGATTTTCCTGCTGGCTCCTAAACTGAATATAAATACAATATTCCCAGGCTTATCCAGCTCTGCTTTAGAAACCATTTGTAATCCACACAAGAGCAGTAAAGAAGAAACATATACCGTATTATTACTGGGATAATTGCTGCCTGGCTAATCTCAAATTTCATTGCTTCTGGGCTTCTTTTCTTATTAGCTGTGAATGTTTATAATTTCAAGTGATTGTATAAGTCCTTATTGCCTCATCTAGCTCCTCTGCAGAAAGAACAGTTGTCCTTGACTTTAAAGCATGATATGTTCTGCTTACTTTACAATACATCCAAATCCACTCTAAACAGTCTTTTGTGTTTCTTGGTGAGGTGCCAGTGATTCTGAACAGTCAGATCCGGCCAGCTATTACAATTGTCAATAGCCAACTTTCAGGAGGAAAGACATGCTGTAAAGCTTTGAAGTAGTTGATCAGCTATGCTCGCGCGACTGCTGCTCCCTATACGGATGAAGCTTGGATTCACTGCACACACTTCTCATTTCAGTAAAAAGTCAAAGAAAGAGATCTGAGAAATGTCTCTGTTCATCTCCAAAAGCTGAAAATGAGGTCTACCTTCTGTTGCTTACATATGTGTAAGCAACATATGTGTTCTCTTCCCTTCCCTTCCCTTC
>VYZQ01023201.1:22739-35716 GCA_013400655.1 Mystacornis crossleyi | reverse complement strand
GCTAGAAAAGAGCCAATAAAATTAAGAATAGAGCATGAAATATTATCCTCCTAACTTTACAGGTTAAGAATTAAAGGCTTTTGGTTCTGACTCTTCTAAAGCTTTTTGTGACAGCAGGAGTGGGGTTTGTGTTACTGAATTATGTATCTCCTAGATGAAGGTTGACAAGGGATATTTTTTTATTGTTTCTTTTGACAGAAAAGATGTTTTTAATCATTGCATTTTCCTCTGTTATTCGTTGAAGCACACAAGATAATTTCTTGTGGCCAGATTTTAAAATACTGTATGCTGAACTGGGCAAGGCCCTTTAGCTTTCCTGTCCTTTTGCTGTATTGTGGCCTGTGGGATCAATGTTGTGCTGTAAACAACAAATACACAGTTTGTATGCAGCCGTGACACAATGCATTGAACAGCCTAATGAAAAGGAATAGAAACATAATGGCAACTTAATTTTTAGATTAATAGTCTGCCATTTAAAATATTAGCAAGAGATGGGCAAGTTGAACATGGCTGTGCACAGATCTAACAGGAGGAACCTCAGCTTTTTTTTCCTGGTCCATCACCAACTCATGAACTGACAAGGGATTTGTCACAGACTTTCTGTGACTGCTTTCAGTAGGAGTAATAACTTGCCTGCTTTACAGAACCATCAGGAGAACCATTTCAATAATAAATATATACATACTGAACCCAAAACCACTGTATAGAACGCTTTCTACATTTTTCTGTTATATTATCGATGTTCTTCGTATTTTCAAGGTGGATTTGTTGCATTCTCTGTTTTCATTGCTTTTCCAAACTGTCATTTATAATAAGCAAGGTTTCACAGAACTTATCCCTATGCTTTCTTGAAGGAAGATGTCTCAGTTAGAAGGGTATAAATGCAGAGAGTTGCAATTTACCTTTTGGCATTGGGTGGTAGGTGCCAACCTTTTGAGGGAACAACTGCACTGATACGTGGCAACATTATCCATATTTCTGTTGGTCTACAGAATATGCATTTTGGTCTACAGAAAATGCAGAAAATTCTTCATTTTCTGTTATTGTTTTAAAATTTTTTTCTCCCTTCAATAAACAGACCGAGGTTATTTTTTTTTCTCAACCACATCAGATAAGTAAATTAGCATTGCCTATAACCAAATTCCAGCTTTTTCATTGGAGCTGCTTTTTCTTGCCACCTTTGCCCTGATGATTAGGTAGCACAGTTACCTTGGAAATGGACATAAACATTAATTCTGACTGATTTCAAAGTAGGGTACTATTCCTCACTAAAGAAATGGTATATTAATCAAAATGCTAGAAACAGATGTCTTAATCTATTTTAAGGTAAAGATAAAAGAAAAAAAAAAGGCCCAAAACTGCAGAAAAAAAACAAAAGGCAAACCAATCACTTCAAGTAATGATCTCCCTTCTATATTTCACAGGTTTGAAAAACTTGATTTCTTCACTGACATCTTCCACAGATATTCGGGATCTCCTGAGCTGTTTGTCTTCAGATCTCCACACTTTTGTTATTAAGGTATAAGATTAATAATTTCTGAATAGAAAGAGCGATCACATCACTTATCCTGCTACATGCTGACTGTCACTAGTCTGCAAGAGCTACATTGCACACTAGCAACCTGACCAGACTGCAGATTTGCATAAATATCATTTATGCATGCTGTGGAAAAAGCGAGAATTAATTGGCATACAAAAATTCCATCTGTGCAAACAACTATAAGCATATTTCTGTGCATGTATCCACTCAAGTGGTTTCAGTATCTGCTCCCATTTCATAGACACATATTAGCACAGCCCCTAATAAACCAAAATTCAGAAGTAATATGTTGGTATAAATGAAGAGAACACTTCAGGGTTCCTTACATCCTCAATTCACCATACTGTTGACTTTTAGCAAGTACCAAGATCTTCTCGTACAAAGGCTCTAGCTCTTGTGAAAGATTCAAGTATGACCATCCTCACATATGCACCTTTCAATAGATTACCAGCTCTACCACCCCTCTACCTTCACTAATTCACAGTCTGCGTCACCGTGTTGGTACTGCTGCCTTTGGTTGGTTGCCATAACAATTAACTTGGGTTTGGGTGGTACTTAGAGTTTGGGATTTTTTTTCTCCTTTCTGAAGAAGCAGAGTAAACTGTATTTATTTGGCTTAATTATTTACTCTTACTTTTTTCTTTTTAAATGAAGAATTGTACTGTGCAATTCTGTGGTGCCTTCATCTCATACAACTCTCAGCTACCTCACGGGACAGTATAGAGGAGATGAAGCAGGACTTTTCCTGGGGATTCACAGTTATAGGGTATAAGGTAATAGACACAAGTTGCAGCAAAGAAAATTTCCAATAGATACAAAAATTACCATTAGAATAGTTATGCATAGGAAGAGGTTACCCAGAAAGGCTGCGGAATCTTTATCCAGGAGATACTCAGAGCTTGTCTGGACAAGGCCTGAACTAAGCTGGCCATGCTTTGGACAAGAGAATGGGTAAATATCCAAAGATCTCTTTCAACCTAGGATATTTTAGGATTCTAATAGGGAAAAAAATATTTGTTGCTTTTTTCACCTTTGTATGTGGTTTGTACAGAGAAATAGTCTGCCACAAAATAAGGAATTCTTTTAACCAACTTTGTCATAAACCAATTTTTTTCTTTATCTACAGCCAAGCAAGAGTAAAGCAGCATTTGAAGAGCAGGCATCAGATTTCATGTTGAAATGGAACCTCCTACTGAGCAATATAGGCAAGATTCTGACCATCAACAGGACAGACAGCTTTGGTAAATAGGATCTTTGTGACTAATTTGATACGCCCCATTTTAAGAGATGACAGAGGCAGCAGATCCGAAAGTACCTGAAGGGGCAATGAGAGCTGGCAATGTAGTGACAGGACAATGGGGAATGGCTTTAAACTGAAAGAGAGCAGGTTTAGATTGGATATTAGGAAGAAATTCTTTACTGTGAGGGTGGTGAGGCACTGGAACAGGTTGCCCAGAGAAGCTGTGGATGCCCCATCCCTGGAAGTGTTCAAGACCAGGTTGAATGGAGCTTTG
The DNA here is from genome assembly GCA_013400655.1 of Mystacornis crossleyi. NCBI lineage: Eukaryota > Metazoa > Chordata > Aves > Passeriformes > Timaliidae > Mystacornis > Mystacornis crossleyi. Next base: position 32,662 of record VYZQ01023201.1, on the reverse strand, counting down.
AGCAACCTGTGGAAGGTGTATGGGAGGGGATTGGCACTAGACAGTCTTTAAGGTCCCTTCCCACCCAAACCATTCTGCATTTCTGTGGTTCTGTGATTTTAACTGACATAAATTCGTGCAACATTTAATAGAGGCATCACTTCTTCCTACTCCTTTCCTCATATCACCATTCTCCTGGTGATGTGCCCAGACAGGTCAGGGAAATGAAATGATTAGTTTTGACCAAACCAGTTCTCTGAGCAAAACTCTGGGATGAGCAGGAGGGAGGAGAGTAGGAGCACGCAGCTGTAGATGGCAGGAAAGCCAGGACTCCCTCTTTTGGTAGAAGTTGTAGTTTGTCTATGGGGAAACAGGGAACAAAAGCCTGAGGTGAGAGCCTCTGCTTTCCCTCCTACAAGAGCTGCACACCACAGCAGAATGGTTTGATGGAGATCTGGGGCCACATATATTTCAAACCATAAACACTCCAGACCTCTCAAGTGATAGCTCTGAGGCCTCCAGGTTCTTTCTGTGTAATACAGCCAGAGCAGAGCCACTGCAGTAACGAGTTGCCAAAAAGGCAGTGAGTTCCTCTGACAGCAGATATGTGTTCCTTTTCCTTATGGCTTATACTGACCTAAGTGCTTAGCTAGCCAGCAGCACACCTGTTGAAGGTACTAAACTGACTGAAAAATAGTCACTTCTTTAGCTGGGTTAGTTTTCTCTCCATTTTAGGGCTCTGAGCTCTCAAACATCAAATCTATCATACACCAGTTCAAGGCAGGAGAAGGGCAGGAACTGTGCAGTTGTGTTCCCTCAAAAAGGCTTGAAGTGATACAAACGTGTCTTAAATCAGTCTAATCTCTACCCTAACTTCCTTTCTCTTCACTTGTAACACCTTGCAGAGGTGCCATTTCTGCAGAAATGTACCGTCTCCTGTGAATTGCATCTAATCCCAAACTGTATGAAATGCCTTTTAGATTTTCAAACGAGCAACTTCATATTTTTAACTCTCCTGCTGGATGCAATTTCAGACAAATAGCCAAAGAAAACCTCATTATCTTCTTTGAAATGCCCCTTCAAAACCATACTTTCATATGTTTGCTATAAACACATAACAAAGGGGGATGCTCCCTTTTGTGTTCTTTAGTGTCCTTACCCCATTAATGCCTGTGCTTGTGCATGTATGAACACACCTTTCTTCTGCATCAAGCTGCTACCTTTTGCCTTCTGTTTACGCTGTAAACTGTCAGGAGTGGGATCAGAGTTTTGTTCTGTGTCTGCAGGGAACATAGTACAGCAGGGTCCCTCGTCCATCCACTGCTGCATTACAGTAATAATGAAATAATCAGTCCTTTCTCTCTCTCCCTAGAGGAGTTCTGCACAAAACTCTGCAATGTTACACGCAATATTTTTGGCAATGAATAAATTGAGAATGCATTCCAAGAACTGCACTGGAAGCATAATGTTTATTGAAATCCCCCATGATGATGAAATCCTCTTTCCTTTTTCCACCACGAGAAGAGTTCAATGAATTGCCTCCCTGTTCTGCAGTTGTGTTGATGGATGGGATACGATGCATGGAGTGCGTCTCTTGGTCTGCTGAGACTTTGTTAAACTAATTAAAAATTACATTTTCACCCAATTTATGACAGTTTTCTGCTATACCTCAAGAACACTAAAACAAAATTTATTCTCAAATATGAGAGGGTTAAAAATACTTTGTAATATTTTGCTGTGATGCTTCAATAATTTGATCGTTATTATCTTTTCTTTACTCTTTAAGATGTTGGGTTATTTGATCTATCAATGTCCTTTTTTTTGCATGTTTCTATTTCTTTAGGATACTGAGTTTTAGCAGACAGGCTGAAGCAGTTCTTTTAACAAGCCATCTGGTGTAAAAGTTCTGTACTCAGGATCATTGCTTTCCAGAAATGTCTTAAATCTCAGCATTTCTTCAAAATATGAACTATGTAGCCTCCACACTGAGGAAACACAATTACTTAGGGAAATATGTGTCATGTTAATACAGTGTTTCTCCCCCCAAAATAAACCAATACCAGGAACCAAAATTAATCTGACTTGATCTCTTGCCTTCTAGCTTGCCACATCCAGCACACATAATATATTGGCATAGTCACACCTCTGAGTTTAGGACTGACTTTTACCCTTTTCCAGCCCAGCCTCCACTTGGGTGATGCCCAAGTGAGACTGGAGGAACCCTGCAGCTACCCCTGCTGTAAGGCAGCAGGGAGCAAGTTTTCTACAGCAGTGAGGGCTAATGGGACCCCTATAGCTCCTTCAGCTCTGTCTCCTTTCCAGAAAATGTGCCTCTACATATCTCCCTCACAGAGTTTCATGTCAGCTCACATAGCTCTGTTTCCTTACTGGTCTGCCTTCCAAGGCATTCAGGGATGCACTGCCAAGCCATGGGGACTGAGAAGCGAGCTGTGCATTCCTCTTCCGCAAGCAAGTTGCTTCAACCTAGTCCCTGTTGAAAACTCTGTTTCTCTGTATTATCCCAAGGGACAACTGAAGTGGTAGCTTTGGTTTCATGCTTACTCTTAGAGAATATATTGAAAACACCTGGAAGATTGTTAGAAACACTCTTGGACTACTACTAACAAATCTATATAGTTTCAACTCCATCTATAACAATCCCTTTCCTTGTTCCACAGGTAAACAAGTACTTCCCCCTACTTTCCTATAGTTTAAAGATCCCCAAAAGGATGAACAGCAGAAGCAGCAGCTTCTCAGACACATATAACATCAAAAGAGAGTATTTTTCGTTTTTAAAGCTCTGTAAACTGTGGTCATTCATATGAATTGTGATATCTCCTTTTGATGTACATATAAACTAGTTCATGGGATGCAGAAGTTATAAATTGATTGATGAATTCCTGTGCAGATTTCTGGTGTGGAAGAAGATCTACTTTTTACTGTAAGGGGTTTCAATCAAGGTATGATTCAAAAGTCAGTGAGTCTCTCTTGGCTTTTGTCAGTTATGGCCCAAGCTTCAAGGTGGGACATTTAATGTTATAGATACAACACATACAGATGTCTGTAGGAGGTTTTGCTTGGGAAGAGGTGGAATGATTTATCTGTCTGAAGGGAGAATGGGGATAATACGTAGTTATTTATAAGCCTTGAAGTGAAAGTAGGGGAAGAACTTGAACAGGAAAGTGAATGAACACAACTTTCCTCTCTAGTTAAGTAAGTGAAAAAAATTTTGCTTATGTTTAAAATTTGCACTGGTGCCTATTTTTCTGGGATATTTGGAAGTACATAATTTAGTAAATACTGTTTGATGAGCGCTGGTCCATTACTTTGTCTAGCCTATTACTACAATGAAGCCCTTCCAAAAAGAACATATCATAAAGATAAGCCAATGAAGAGGTTGTCATAACTATCTTTGTTTTTCTTTAAACCTAGGATCCTGGCTTTTGTTGAATATGCTACTTGTTGATTTTGCGGCTCACATTTTCCAGTCCTATATAGAAGAGGAGAAGGAAGAGGAGAAGGAAGAGGGAAATTCCTTGCTCGCAAAGCAAAATGAGGTCCCTGTTCTGTGTGTTTATGAGCCCAGCCATCTCTCAGCTTGTTTTGCAGAGGAAGAACCCCAAGCCAGTGCTCAACAGACAGCTCTTGTGATGCAGAACCAGAATAATTTTGGATTAAGCAATGTTTTGCAGAGTTCTGAGTTGTTTGGTGAACATAGCCACTGTCAGCAAGGTAAAATTAACATTAATTTAAAAGAAGATGATGGGGAAAAAAGTTATAAATTAGAACAGATTGGGACGTGTGTGGTTGATTGGGGTTTTTTACGCATGTAAACTACAACTAACAAAATCCAGGTTTGCATGGAGCTGTGTCCAGTGTCACTTGAAACCTCAAGCCACAAAGCATCCTCCACATCCTACCCCCACCCCGTGATCCTGTCAAGGGACTGTAATCTCAACATCACCCACCTCCCCAGCACCACAGGTTCCTGATTCTTTCCTTAGGTTTCCAGCAGACCTCTGGAACTCCTTCTGATGCCCCAAGTGTTGTCTAAGGAAAAGCAGTGCTGTTCTGGTGGGCTGCAAGCAGGCCATGGGCTAGCTGACCAACAGATTGCATGCATTTATTGATCAAAAAAGAGAGGGCACAATGTGGTCTTTCCTCACTGTTGGAAGCACTGAGAGGCTCTCTTCCCTCCACTTATCTGTTGCTTTTATCAAAAGATATGAAATATCTTCAGAAATATGAAATCCTTGGAACCTTTCTGCTCCACCAGATTTTCTTGCAGTCAGTCCACTCCAAATTTACTAGCGTAACCTGTGACATACAGGTGGAAAACAAGACAGAGTCTAAGTCTTCTAGAATACAAGGGTAAAATACAACACATGGGAACATGGATCAAGCCTCTGTGGTTAATGTAAGTGATGAATTAGACATTCAGCTGTTTTCATATTTCTCCTCTATGCAGTAAGAGTATGTGTCTTATATCTCAGAGAATATTGTGTTTTCCAGAGAACTGTGAAAGGCAAGTGTTAATGGCACCAAGACTCACAGAGAAAATTACATTTTTGGGGTGACACTACTATAGTTATTTTACTCCCAAGAAGCATTCAATTTCCATACACTAGCACAGGAGTTGAAATTGACTGTTTCGAAAATATCTTTATTAGTTTTAAAGACCTTTAGAGGACCCTAATTTTTTAAAATGTAAGGTAGGCTAAGACTAGTTCAGTAAAGAAAATTGGAGGGGAGAAAGCAGACACGCAGGGGACAAACCAAGAATGATTTATACATGTGGTAATCATGTTCGACAGCTTTTGTTATTTTTCAAATGTAAAATAATGACCCATCCTGCAATTCTGACACTGTCCAGTGGCGTGCCGTCAGGCGGAGGGGACAGAGCATCCTTCCTGCAGGCATCCCCGGGAGGGAAGCGCTTCGGCAGGGTAAAATGTGAAAGGTGCCCCCGCTGGTTGGCTCCTTGTCGGAGAAGGCACGTCCAGACAAACCTGATGTGCTGGCTGGCATCGCCCACGGGCAAAGAATTTGAGAGGGACCTTCTGCGTAGTTCCAGCAGGTTTATTAGCTAGGGGGTCAGGGACAGAAAAAAGGCGCCCGACCGGCCTTTTCAGGACATCTTGTACTGGGGTAGAATGGGGTGGAGAAAAGGCGAACAACCAATAGGGTACAGACGAAGGGGAGGATACAACTTAACATCAACCTATAGGGAGAACAGAGAGGCAGGAGTTACAACTAGGAGCTAATAGGGAACTGAACAGAACAGATCTTTTTGGACTGGGGCGGGGGCGGGATGTGGCTTGGACTCAGTAGCATGCGGCTTATACCTCGGTGCTGCCCTCCGACTCATTATCCTGGGTGGGGAAATCCACCCACTGGATGGCGAGGGCTTGATGGACATTTCATCGTCACAGCCCAGAAGTGGGCTGGGTCACCGCAACACCATACCACCCTTATGACAAAATGTAAAGTGTGCTGGGTGTGACAATTTGCAAGGGAGCTCTAAATCACTGATGGTCAGAAATGAGGAATTTTATTCAATATCTGCCCATTTCCTGTGCCCTTCACTGCACTGCCTTTTGTATGGCCTATGTGCATTTCAGTGCTTTCTGCAGGGGTCATCAGACAAGGGTTTGGTCTATGTAAGTGATGTGCTTATAAATATGTTTATCAGTTTTGCATTTTTTGTACCTGGTCACAAGAGCAGAGCAAGGCTGATTAGAATAAGGGGTGAGGAATCCTCCTTTTCAGAATAAGAGGGGAAGGGTGTAAAATGTGAAAGGAGGAGTATGAGGACTTAAGAGAAGGTGTGGCTGAGGGAAGGACACAGTGAATGACTGAGAAAGCGTAGAAGTTTAGAGATTAAAGAACCCAACAGATGACGGACTCTTACCAGTCCATGTGCAAGATGCTGATAGCTGGGATGAAAAAGAGATTCTGGCAAGCACCTGTTATGTTGTGGTTCAAGTGCTTACAGTTTGTGATGGAGTTGAAAACTTTGAACCTGCAGCTCCAAAGGGCTTCAGGAGCTGTGAGAGAGTGAGTGAGCACTTCTGCCCAGTCACGTTCTTCAGACGGGTGGTGGTAGCTCCCACCTCAACCATTGCAGAGTCTTTCTTTTGTATATCAACACTAATTCCACAGGTTGCTGAAAAACACAGTTGCCAAAAGCATCTCTATCACCCGCCTCTTTGTACCGTTATCTCTGTAGATCCTCTGACAAGATTCCCATTGCATGAGGATTTTTGTTCTGTGACTTTTGACCACCAGGAATCATCATCATGCTTCCAAGGAACCATCTGTCCCTGCTCTTGACTAATCCCCCTTTGGCCACAGCCCATTCTGTTGGGTATCTAAACCCTCAGCAGCCATAGCAGCATCCACCAGCCACACTGCTGTTTCCTGGACCACATTTCTGCTGCCTGACATATTGCTCAGGTTTATTTCGTAATTTTTGCTTTTAATTCCTTCACCTCAGGCAGGCTTGACAGCTTTCTGCAACCCAGTGCCTTTCATCAGTTCCCATCCTCCACTCCATCCATTGCCAGCACCACCCAACCTCCGTGGCTTTTTAATCTTGTCCCACAAGGCATTTCTATGCCTTCTCTACAGCCTGTTATGCTGTGGGAAAAAAAAAATCTGTTCATCGCACCTCCACACTCAGCTCATTGAAATTAGTGCTAACCACTCAGTCTTGCTACGAAACTCTGAAAAAATATGAGGGAGGACTGGTAACAGAGATCAGAAGAGAATCTCCCAAACTTACCCTGATATCAGCAGCTCCAATATGTGTGGCTTAGCAGATCCCTTCATGATCTTTTAGTTGTCACCTTCATTCTTCCTCTTCCTTCCCCATCTGTTTCTGGTCTTCCATTCCGAGTTGATGCTGAATATAAATTAGACTTCTCAGCAGAGATACCATTTTTTCCCATTTATTTTGAACAGCACAGTACATTTATGAATTTTATCTTTAAATATAGTTTAAATAGTTAATACGTACAGTTAATAAATAAAGTTAACACTCTTGAAGGCAGAATACATTCCAAGTTGGTGGAATCTCCTGAGGAAAACATTGGTTTTATATGAAAAAATGTAGAGGGCAGGGAGTGAGACAGTAGAAGATTTGTACACGCCGGCTTAGCGGGGAAGTGTGGCAGATAAAATGCTACAGAGCCAAACACACATAGGATGGACTCAGAATCGATGAACCTGGTGGCAGTAACAGAGGTGCTCTGAACAAGCTGTAATCTATAAAAGTGCAGTTTACAGAGCATTGGCCAGATCTTTATTCCTTATCACAGAGCTTGCAGTTGCTTTCTCTCAGCATGAATAGCATTTTTTTCATCTAGAAAATCCCATTCTAGGCTTCTGCTTTTTGTTCACTTGTTACCAAATTAAAATCCTATTAAACTGCACACCTGCAGTGGGTTTATCTGCAGAGCACTGTGCTGTAGCTTTTAATCCAATTCCACACCTTTGTAACATACAATATACTGCAAATCAGGGCACGAAGAGACTGAGGGTATGCTATTCCTAGCTCTGTTGGCAGAGAGCAAATCAAATACTTTGATTTGTTAAAAAGGGAGGAAAAATAGGACATAGTTAACTACTTGTAGGAATAGTGAGTGTTCATCTGAATGGTCTGTATAAACCAGGATACAGAGATCAAGTGAAATTATTAACTAAAATGATCAAAAAATGAGAGCAAAATCATGACCCTGATTGAATTCAGTGTCAAAACTTCTGCTGATTTTAAGAAAGCCAAAATTTCAGCATGAAAAAGCAGTCCCCATCAGGAGAGAGATGGGCTGAGACTATTTGTTTTGAAAATGAAGAGAAGGGCTTATAGCTGACACACGAAGTGTGAGAAGAGTGAATGACATATTTAAAGTGGATATGCCCTTCTGTCAGACCTTTTGCCATCCTATGGTGAACCCCAATGTGTGCTTCCTCTTGCTGGGTTTATTTGATGTAAAATAAGGCTGGGTATCTATAAAATACCTCAGGTTCGGCAAGTAAGAATAGAGAAGATTTTTTTTGTTCAGTGAAGGGAGAAACAAATTATTTACACACCTACAGTAAAAAAATTTCCATTTTTTTTTCTAATTTTCAGCATATCCAGGTAATTTACGAAGAGAAAATTATTATATCGTGTACTAAGCTGGATCTCCAAGTTGGAAAGGAAACATTTCTTACTCAAAAAGGTGGACTGATATTTCTTTGCCTCCAATCAACAGCAAATCTTCAGAGAAAACCATCCTGACCATAGAATTCTGTATGCTATGCCGTTCTTACTTTTTGATAAAACTTTAAGAAATACTGTTTTCATTCTCTTAAACTTAAGATCTTTTTTTTTGAAAATACTAAATGCAAAACTGGGCTAGCAATGCAGTTATTTTAAGTTGTCATGTGATTTGATTTAGACTGTTTGAATAAATCTTCACAAAATAAAGGTGAACTACTTGCGGCTTGGTTTTATGTATTTCTTGTATTTTCCTGTTGTCAGTAAAGCTCAAGACCTACCTGAGGTAATAATGGTAAATTTATCTGGAAGCTACAGCATAACTGAATGACTCTCTGTTAATGCTGCTTTGTGTCTATTGTGTTTAATTTAAAATTTATATTTACTGAATACAAAACCTAGCACTAATTCCTTTTTTGAGAAATTCCTGCTTTGTTTCCCATTTCTGCAGGATACAGAGTCAATATCTCACATATAATTCTATTACCTGAAATAAAATAGGCTGTTTATAATGTTACTATCTTATTATGTTCAAAACTAGGTTGTTTGAACTTGTTCTGTAAGTACAAGCAAAGACATTTATAAAGAGAAACCCTGGCATAAATTAATATAAAATAGTAAATACAAACTATGAGATTTGTATCTTGCATGCATCAGATTGTGTGAGGAAATTCCCTGAAACACCAGGGAAATGGGGGATTTAGCTATTTTTGAAGAGCATGCCTGCAGTGAGTTGTCTGTGCCTGGTTGCTATTTCAAGAAGGGACAACTGCTTCGATATTTTAAGAAGGGACATATCCTGAATCAGAGAAAAGCACTTGTCAGGAGCTTGGGAAGCCCTCAGTCATTTGGGCTTTGGAAATCTACATTGATCTTCTGCTTTCATCTCCATTCTTCTGCCTCAGCTCAAGCACTGAAGTGGGAATCAATTTTCAAAGATGTGGTATTGCAGCAGATGTAGACAGGGCCATGTGCTAAAGGAAAAGGTAGTCATGCATTCAATTCTGCAGAGAAGATTATGAGTTTGGTGCCAAAATTACATTTTCTTGGGAAGTATCTTCAGAATCAGAAAAATTGATTTGGGTCTTAAGGCCCATTATACCCATTTCCACTATTCTTCATGTTTCTACAGTGAAGATAAAAAACAACAACAACAACAATAAAACAACAAACAAACAAACAAAAAACGAACAGGGAGTCTAGAAAAATATAAGCTAAAAATACTCAGTGTTCTCCAGTCCATTTTTATTTATACAAGTTTAGATTCTAGATTAGATAAACCTGTTCTCATGGCACAATTAAGCAGAAGTTGTATCAGTAGACTGACCTTGGAAACCAGTCTTCACATCTATGAAAAAGTAAGATCTGTTAGATGTACCTGAGAACTTTCTGACAGGCAAAGGCTTCTCTAAGATTCATTCCTCCCTGTCTCCTATTGAACCTGGGTTCCTTAAATAATTTGCATGAATGCAATGAAAGTTTACAAGCATGTGTTTTAAAGAATTACATCTTTGCATTGCCATATTGAAGGGGTCTACTGCCAATAAAGGAACTGGATGCGCACGTGCCTTTATTAAACTGGGCTATTGATATAAACTCATATACATGCAAATCTTTGCCTCATTAAAATCTCGCCTGGAAAACGTTTAATATCAACTCCACGTATTTGCATATCAAAACACAT